>JAVSBS010022107.1:125361-136928 GCA_033124195.1 Coracias cyanogaster
GTCTCACGAGTGCTGAGTACAGGGGCACGATCCCCTCCCTACTCCTGCTGGTCACACCATTTCTGATATAGGCCAGGACACCGCTGCCCCTCTTGGCCACCTGGGCACACTGCTGGCTCATGTTCAGCCAGCTGTTGACCAACACCCCCAGGTCCTTCTCCTGAAAAGCTGAAAAGCTTTTGTCCCGGTTCAGGCAGGACAAGGTCACTTCGGCCAGCAGCCGCCACGGCCCCGCTATTCCACACCACTCTGACGGCCTGCCCCAGCCCGGGCTCTGGGCCACTTCCGGTTCTGGGGCATTTCCGGTTCCGGGGCCGCGGCGCGGCGGGAAGGGGTCGCTCAGGGGCCGGGGTGGCTCAGCCTTGGCTGCCTGCTCGATACCGTTTGTTCTGTACACTGCTTTGCTCGCTGTTGCTGTTCTGATCGTTTCCCGTGTGTTAATGTATTCAACTCTGCTTATCTCAGCTCGCACAGGCACCTCTCACCCCTCCTGCCGTTTTTTTTCCGTCCGAGGGGCAGCTTCACTGAACCATCACAGCTTTTAAATTTCAGTGAAACCACTCCCAGGCTTAGGGTTAAGCATATGCTCAGAGCCTTTACTGTGCCATTGCTTGCATATAGAAAATACAACCAGTGATAGGGTGGTTTGTTTTTTTCCTTCAGCTTCTGTGGTCACTATGTCATCACTATGTGGTGACAGTTTTTTCCTCAGTAGCATCATGGTGGTATGTAATTGTTACAGAGAGTTTTGTATCAGGAGCGGTGTGCCTTATTGCAGGAGCTGAGATGGGGATAATCAGATTATAATTAGAGGTCCTCTGTTTTCCGTCCTCTTGGGGGCATGGAGAAGTGGTTGGCCAAGGGAAAAACAAGCCCATGAAAGTGCTCAGCATGACAAATACTGTTCATAGTCATGTGGGAAATCAAACAGCACGGAGGCAGCACAGATCTCTCTTCATCTTCTCCCACTAGAGATATTTCTATTTCAGAAATAGGAAGGAAAGCAACCTTCGGAGCATTAGCAGATATTAAGGTTCATTGATACAGATGCTTTTTCACCTGAGCACAGGCGAATGTCATTTTGCCAGAAAGCTTCTGTGGGTTTTTAACTTTGGTTGGTGCCCCGTCCTCAGGAGTGAAGCTATCAAAGAGATCAGTGATCACCAAGGAACCATGTCACTTATCCAAACATCAGTAAAATAGCCCACCACCGTGGTCCTCCCTAAATCCATGTGGTGGTTCCCCATTCACAAGAGTCTAGGGTTTTCCCCTAGTCACAACTAATTCTTGAAAATTTATTTCATTATAATCACTTTTGATAGGAAAAAAAAAAGAAGGAGGAGGAAAAAAGGAAAAAGAAGAGGAGGAAAATTCCCATGCAACAAAAAATCCATGACAGCAGAATCCAGTTAAACAAATAATAAGAATAATACCTCCTTTAATTTTAGTTGGGTGCCATGGCTTTTCTGGCTTGGCTAAATTAGCTGAGAGTGAGAGTCCCTGTGCAGTCCCATCCCCGTTCCAGCTTGTACAAACAGAGGAAGTGGTTTCCTGGGAACAAAACCCACATGAAAGTTTTGCTGATGGTGCTTTGCTTCCCATCGTTTCCTCCTCTCTTCACATTTCACACGTAAACCCATCAGCAGGACACAGCACCTGGTGCCCGGGTCAGATTTATTATCTCATCTGAAAGAAGAGGGACACAACTCTTCATCCATGCTGAGCAAATCAAGTCCCATCAGGGCTCAGTTGAATGCCTTCTAAAATGACAGAAGGTCATGGCAGGTTTGCTTTGGATGGGCTCTTTCACAGCCATTATTGGTGGGACTAGAAGAGCTAAAAGATCTTTCTACCTTCTGTTAGCTCTGATACGCATCTTTGTCATGATGCCATGGCCATGTGGTCCTCAGATCATATAGAAGCTGTATCTGCCCCTATCAAAAGTGATGCTGTTGCTGTGGTTGCTTTCATTTAGGAATTAAAAGGTGACTATCTCAAGTTCAAAGTGCTTGAATTTAAAAACATCTTTGAGGCAACTGAATATCTACGGTGTTCAGGTCATTTCTGTGGTCTCACCTGGCCGCAAGAAAGGATCATGCAGGTCCAAGGAGTGATGCCAGTCTCCTGACCTACCCAATTCTTGCTGTATAATAAGGTATATTTAAGACTGTAAAAGGATTAAAGCTTAGCTGCTTCCAGAAGCACATTTCCCAAGTCATGGCAAGGATTGAAAGACTTAAATGAATTAAAACTCCCTTCTCTGGGTCAAGAATATTGACTGGACTGTCTCTTGAATGTGGCATAAGCCACACAGAGCAGTGATGTGCCTGGTTTTTAAGGAATAGAGTTTTAAGTACGGGCTATTTGGGGAGCCACAGGACATTTAATGGAGCAGTGAAGATGGTGTGATAAGATCGGACAAAGTAATCAGGGAGCTCATAGTCAATAAGGTTCTGCTTCCAAATCAAAGCAATAATGCCTTTCATTACAAAAATGAAATATTTCGTTGTTTTCTTAATTACTTCGTGCTAAAATATTGAGAGCCTACATTTTGCAGAACCATAAATAACGCAGGGAAAACTGAGCACCTCAAATGTTAATAAAGTGCAGGTCTCACAGGGGTTTATGTCTTGAAAACTAAGCCTTTAACATGTGTTTGAAGATTCAAACTTCAGCTGTTTCAGTTAATTAGAAAGCTTAAAAAATGCAGCTTAACGAATCCAGTGCTTGTTTATGTTAAACTGTCAAGGAGTTAAGCAATGAAAAAGTGTGATTTGGGGAACATCTGATTGCAGCCCATGTGGAATTCCATATGTCAGAGAAGCTGGAAAGCGTTTTATTGAACCATTGTCTAGAATGGGAATTAATTTCCTACTATTTCATAAAAGGCTTCGTAGTAGGACTGACAAAGGATTTATCATAATTATTGCTCTGGCCTGGCTCATGATTATAAATGATATGTGTGTGTATTTTGTTTATAAAATTCCCAGCTTGCAATTAAAACAACCTATAATTTGCTCTTTCCCCGCTTTCTCGTCAGCGGCTGATCTGAAAATCTACCATTTGTTTTCAAAGTTAATACCTGTCAAACATTTCTTTTGCTTTACAGTGCCAGGAAAAGTGAAAAATAAGAAATGTTTGAAAGCTTTTAGCAGAAGAGGATTGGTACCAAGCTGGTAGAGAATAATAATGCTTCATATTTGTTAGGACAAAAGCTGCAACCACTTTTCTGTGCGTAGCTGTTTCATTGCTCGAGAGCCAAATCAAACACCCTTAATTACGTCAAGCACCAGCAGTTTGTTTGATTTTTCATGAAATCACTTCTGAGGTTCCTGAACTTGGCTTTTCTCTAAATTATCACCAAAAGTGTTTGCACAAGTTTTTTTTTTTTTGAAGGCGTGGATGACACATGCATGAAAGGGATGTGTTAAATTAACGGGATTTAACGTGTTTTCTCCAGGCAGTGCTTGGATGCACTTCCAGTCAAGGAACAGAAGCAGCCGCACGGGATTTACCTGGCCGATATATCTTGGTTGGTCAATATTAAGTCATCAAGCAGCATCATGTAAAAATAGTATGGCTGTATTAGGACAGAAGTAAGTGAGCATAATCTGCTCTCCTGGCATGGTGTCCTGTGGAAGCTACTGAAGACCAGCAGAAAGGAGGCAACTTTGGAATCTGTGGATCAAATGAATTCTGGGTGCTTTGAGAGGGCTAAGATGAGTCTCAAAACATGCCTTGGGTCTTGCTGGGGGAATCATCCGTAGCAAAAACTTGGCATTTATACAGCTGGGCCTGGAAATGAAGAGTCTCAGCCCAGGATAACTTATGTTCTCTGTGGTTCTCATTTCAGGTATGTAGATGATGATCCTTCAAGCCATAACACCGTGTGCTCCAATACTAAACATCTAAGGTAATTCCATCTGGGCACCTCAAGCCTTCTGTCTTTCCTCCTCTTCATCCCTGTTGCCCAAGAGATTTCTTCTGACATCCTAAACACTTCAGGATGCACAAGAGTCTGGGTGAAGACTGGTTTCAGATGGAATGGATCGATGTTATTATTAAATCAGCTCATCTCATAAATGTGGAAAACACTGGTTGACAAGGCTGTTCTGAGTCTACTGAAATATTTACTTATGGTAAAAGAAGTGATCCAAGTGGGGCTGGAAAGAAAATTTTGACAAAATTTAACCCAAAGTAGCATTTTGCACACCAAAAAAAGTCCATTTAAGGTCATCTTTTCATTTCCTTAGCTGCCTACTATAGCTTTAAGTCTTTCAAAGCTATTTTTTCCTCTTTGATACCATCTCTAAGTAGAACCGCAGCCATCCTGTACTCCTCGACTGCCGCAAGAATAAGCAATTTTGCAGACACCATCAGCCCTACAAGTCACTTGTGTCACTTGTGGTTTGTATAAACCCATGGTCCACTCTCTCAGAAATTTTGGCTTAAATGCAGCTGCAAACACCAGTGGTACTGGGTATACCAAAAGTCAATAGACGGTCCATTAAACATAGTAACTGCCTATGCAAAAACTTTTTCCCCTCCCAGTAAATCAAGCTCCCATTTTTCCATTCACAAAATTTGTGTGTCTGTGTGTTGTTTTTGAAGTTGCCTGTTTTGGATGGCGTTCAAACATCAATACATTTTTATCACAGGTTTTTGGGGTTGTGTTTTTTTGGTTTTTTTTTTTTTTCATATGAAAGTTAAAAGCCTAATGGGATCGCTGCACAGAGACGGAATAGTTCCAGGGGAGGAAGTAATATATGATAAAAAGAAGGGTGTTTGATTTCAAAGCGTTCTAATAGAAACTTTCAGAAAACCATGAATAGAAAACGCTTACACTAATACTGCCAGCCTACATTATGGATATCAAATAAAAGAAAGAAAGAGAAGGGAAAAAAAAAAAAAAAAGACGTTTCTTTTTTTAGCTCTTGAGGGAAATTAAAATAACATACTTGTACAGGAGAATATGCAATCTAAGTGAACGCTTTGTTTGTAGTTAATACAACACAGGGAAAGTATTTCTGACTTTGCCGGGGTAAATCAAGCTGGATACATAGACTGGCCACAGCAGTGAGCCTTGTGCTGGACCATATCCGTATCACTTCAGTGCCACCACACTGAATTCACTGCCTGCCATCACCAGGGCGTCAGACAAAACGCCGACGTTAACTAAACCCCTTTTCATAATCCGAAATGTGCTTCGTTTCTTCTCACTCCTTCTTTTTCATGTTTGACGTGAAGTTTTCCAGAGTGTTTTTCCTTGGTTGGGTTCCTCATTTTTTTTTTTGGCCTGGGAGACAGGATTGCATCCATCTTCCTGCAAAGATTTCTCGTCGGTTCTCTGTTTGTCCCAGTTCTGTGAAGACGTGCGAATTCATAAACCTATTTTAAAAGGCCAACTTTTTTTCCAAAAAGCAGGCATTTTTTCTACGTGTGTCAAAAGTGATAAATCGTAGCTATTTGTACGTCTAATGCAAGGCTTATAGAAGCTTTCGCCAGCTACTGGAACCCATGGAAATGTAAAATGGAGCTCTCAGGGTTGTTTCTTCTTGATGGCCCAAGTAGAAACGTGTGGACCATCTGAACATGAAACAAACCCTTACCCTCAGCGAAGGCTTCCCACAAGGGACATCCACTTCTGCGTCCAGCCCAGCAGAGCTTTAGCAAACCTTGGCTCCGAGCGTGATGCCGGCTTGCAGAGAAGCTTTAAATCTCATTGATTTTACTTTTTTTTTTTTTTTTGTGCATTTCTTTCTTTTATTCCTTTCTCAGACTTGTTTGGGAGCCGGTCTGGCTTAGCCGGTTGTGTTTGCACCCAGGCAAAACCCCACCAGGAGGTTTTCTTCTCCCAAGTCCCCTGTCCGGGCAGCTTTGTTGTGCTGAGTTATCATCATGCAACACCCACCGCTGTGGACATCGGGATGTGAAAAGGAGGGAAGGAAAGCTGTGGTTGTGGCTCAGAAAACACGATTTGTCCCTCATTACACAGGCTGTGGCAGGACACCCGTTCCAGTGCATCCCATGTACTCATCCTTGCAAAATATATTCACGAGCACACTTCCTAACTCCAACCGCCAGCTGAATCCAAGTGTGTGCAGTGGCTTTTTTTTCCACCGTTTTTCTGCTAACAATGTTTGGCCAGGATTTATTTGTTTGAGTGTTTGAAGAGGGACTTTTATCCATGTGAATATAGGTATTCATCATGTAAATGAATGTATTTATTCTGTAAAGGCTCGCCCTGTCTCTGCTACACTCATGCAGTTACTTGATAGGAATGTGACAAGAGGAAATTGAATATAAAGTCTACTGGACAGCCAATAAATCAGGCTTATATCTTTCTCTCTACCTCAGACAGGAAGGAACCCAGCTATTTTTAAATCTATGGTCCATATAACTAGCCAGAGCTGTTTCTTCCGTAAGAAAAAAAAAAAAGAAAGGAAAAATAAAATAAAAACTAACAAGACTTTAAGTGTCCTACAACTCCTTGGACTTGCTTCCATTGCCGTGTGCCTGGCCACCCCTGGGGGCATTGCTTCCCCTTCTCTGAGGGGCACCACACAGCCAAAACCCCAAGGTCCCAAGGACCCAACGTCAAGTCCAGCACAGGGCATATCCATCACTCCTCACCAAGAGCTGGATGAAAACCAGAGCAATAAAAATAGTTCTCAGGCCATTGCCAACACCGTGAGCCCCGTTCTCGACTCTGGAGCCATCCTGTCCAGATAGGACAAATCCTCTCATGCCAAGCACTCTGTGGCACAGGTCTTTTAAAGACTAATTTCCCCGGGTCGGAGCATTTTTGAGTCAGCAGAGCCGGTTACACACACATGACCTCGCCAGAGCTGCCGGGTAGGAGTGATTCATTCCAAGCAATCCCCCAGTGTGAATCTTTGCTGATTAACATTTTCATTTGTCTTCCTTTAACAAGCAAGTTACTGCTGATGAGGAGATGAGGGATTCTTAAGTTTCCTAGAACTAAATTAACTATTCCTACTCGGTTCGCTCTGGCTGAACTTGTGTTCTATTGCCCTCAAGGCTGCTAATTTGAAAAATGCTCTTGGATTTTATTTTTTTTTTTTAATTTCTTTTTTTTTTTTTAGTGTATCTGACAGAGATCCAAGTGCTAATAAGGAGTTAAGTTACATTTCTTGGTAAGATTTCTTAATTGCCAACGCTGGCTGAAACTTGAACAGTTTAGAGATTCTGTTGATTATGTCGGCCTGAATATTATTACATCGAAATCCCTGCAGGATAACTGCAGCTTTTGTTGTATCCATTGCATCATTTTCCTAATGTTCAAACCCAGCACTATAATAATGTTGTGGATTGGAAGGAAATTAACTGTGTCCGTAACACTGTGCCTCTCGAGTAGTCTTACGAAAGGTTTTTTCGTCGTGTTTGCTCCACCACCTGGGTGAAGCTTCACAGTATTTTGAAGGAAATATTCCCCAGTCTGAAATTCTTCACCCACACCGCTCTAATATTTTAGGACAGCATGGGAGAAGTTCCTGTGTCCATGAGCTCAGAAAGAAGGGCTCCAGAAGACACATTTGCTCCAGGGACACCCGATTTGGGGAGGCTGCTCTGGTCCAGTGGAGATGCTCATGCTAGGGCTGGGTGCTCTAGGAGGGAGATGGACACCTGGAGGGAGGCCACCCAAAAAGAGATACTGAAATATCTCTGCACAGCTGCAAAGCAGAAGACCTGGCACCTTTGAAGGCCAGTCAGCGATTTCAAGCAGCAGGTCAATAAGCTGAGGGACACATGGGCGAGTTGAGGGACTCGTTCCCCCACCCCTCCCGGTGTCCCTGTCCCCATATGGCTTTCAAAGCAAGCAGCTGCAGTGGGACATGTCCCCAGACATGGAGCCATGCTCATCCCAAGGCAAGGCATGGAAATCAGCCAGGATATTGGGTCAGCCCATCTGCACGAGGTCTGCGGTGCCTCAGCAGCGCACCCAGGGCTCCCATTGGAGCTCCTTTTAAAAACATGCCATTTCCACGCATGCACCTAAAACAAACCAAAAAAAAAAAAAAAAAAGCCTTCAGAAATATCATCTGTTGCTCCAAGTCACCAGCAGCTTCAGAGGCCGTTTGTTCAGTTTGAAAAATGGCATCTCTGAAGGGACAATGTTAGCTTTAAGCTGCGGCTATCACTATCTCGTATATCAGCTCATTAAGAACACAGCTCGTCTGGATGGGGCCGATGCAGGTGATAAGAGACGTCAAGTAGCAGCCCATGACAGGAGGAGCACGAGAGCCCTGGCCGGGCTGATAGGACTCAGCTGTCCTGTCCTTTCCTCCCCATCCCCAGCTCCGCGAGGAATTCACAACCATGCCCAATTTTCATGGTTGCTTTTTAGGTTACTCTTACTCACGTTGCCCTGAGACTTCTTGCTTTTTTTCATTCTCTTCTCAGGAAACACATCATTTTCTTGTTAAAATCGGGGTGCTCGCCGTGTGTCCTCCACAAATTCAAATCCTCACTCCGCTGAGGAAATGCGTTTCTTGTTTTCCCGGTGTCACTTTCTCAGAAGTGATTTCTCTATAAACTTGCCACCCTCCTTCTCCTGCTGTTTTCTGCCTTGTGTTCAAAAGGCCTTTAAAAATATCATCTTTCTGCTTCCTTCAACAGTCTTTTTAGCAAGTATAGTAAGTATTTCTGTGGAAGATGCAAAAATAATCCACAATTCCTGGTTGTGTATTGCCCTCATGTTGGGTAGGCACCAGGAATAAGCAAGAGGTTACGAACCACAAAGTCTGGCTGGATCTCTGAGATTAATATAAATAGTAGAAGAATACAATGGATGTCACCAGAAATTCTCATTTATTCCGTATTTACTTGTACTTGGTTGTTTGCAGTGTTCCCTAAACCTAGAAGGAATGGCACAAATAATGCTAAATGGGAGCTTTACGGATAACAAACATGGACAGGATTAATAAGATGTTTAAAGGTCTCGGGAATTCTGCTTCTGTAATATTTGCTGTTGTTTCTCCTGACTCCTCGCCGAGAGGAAAAGTACTTGCTGTTGTTTCAAAAGCACAAGGGCAGGGAAGATTTTGTCACTCAGTTTAATGAAACTGAGTTTTCAGCCTTGGTTCTCTACTACTGACTTCCCACATGGCCTTGGTTGGGTCTTCCCATCTATTGATCCTCCCTTTTTCTCTCCAACAATAAACGTGGGGCTGTGTCACTGCTGAAAGCAGAAGCAGTTGAGACCAGTTAGGAAAAGATACCAAATTGCAAAAGGTGAAAATGTTAATTTGGGGGGTTGTTCCATCAAATTTTGGTAAAAAAATCCCCAAACTTTTCCATGCTTTGGGATGCTCAGACCCCTCTCTTCCTCACGGTGCTCCCTCCATGCAGGTGATGCTGTCACTGAATGCCCTGTCTGCACAACACCATTTTATTTTATGGCGTGAACAGGTTCTTGCAAGGTGAAAAGTCCAGATCAGAAATGTCTCCATCCTGAACCTAACATTCCTGCCACCAAAACCAATTGCCAGATTCCTACTGATAGGAGTGAAAGCGGAATCGGCGCCTGCACATCGGCGAGCTTTGGTTTTCTGTGGTTTATTATTACTGTTAGTGCCTCCTGTGTTAATGAGGGCTTATTCATGCTGTCTCCTGGATATCTCGCTCTCTTTTCATATTCATTTCTCACCCTTTTGCGCTGTTCCTGGTTGGGTGGATGAGATCATGGACCTGGCAGTGTTGGTTTTGGACAGACTCCTACCTTATCAGATGGGATCAGAGTGTCCCATCTATTTGACAAAGCTGCCTGGCTGGTGAATTCTGCATTTCGTAGGAGCTCAGTTACCAAAACCTTCATGTTTGTTTATAGACCTGAGCATCTGTTTGGTGAGAAAACACCGTGAGGAGCCCCATCTCCCCAGGGCTGGTCTGGGCAGCGATGGGCTCGCCTGCCCTGTCCACACTGGGAAGGAGCTCCAGCACTGGGTTGGGAGCCCAGAAGGTGGAGGAGGAAAGCAGCCAACCCTGAGAGAGAATGTTGGGTGGTGGCAACAGCGGGGTGATGTTTTCCTGTCAACTGCTTTGCCGTTCCCAAGTGCTATGGACTACAGACAGCCAGAAAAACAAGGGGAAAGGGTTTGGTTTGTTGTTTTTTTTTTTTCCCCCAGTTGGTCAGAATTTGAAATGTTAAGAAATCTCTTGCTGATTCTCAGAGTAATGCTTGATCTGCTGTTGTTCCCATGTAAATGGGAGAAATTGGGAAAATATCGTATAACCCTGTGACGTCTTAAAACAAGAATCTTCCAAAGAATGAAAACCAAATTATTTCCTCCTCACTTTGTCTTTAAAAAGATCACAACCCTTTCATTTAGACTGCATTTCAACTTCCAGTGCAGCTCTCTGAAGGATGAAAGAGTCCATAGCAAGTGATAATCTAATTTATCAGCACGAGGGCTGAGGAAACAGGGATAAGCATATGGGAATAGAGAAGGAAAAATGCAGGAGAAGGTAGAAACCATAAAAAATACATTCTTGTGACTGAACTTCTCAGATCCTTTCACTGATGAGCAGCAGCAGGTCCTACCTTGATGGCTAAGTTTCTCTGGTCTTGCAAGCCCTTTTTGAAATGCCACAAGCCTGCTTGGGGTCCTGACCTCTAGTTTGGGATCCACAGCTGGGAGGGATGCTCCAGGCAGAAAAACAGCTTTTAATGCACCAACAGCCCCCAAATTTCCACGTTTTCACCTGTAAAAATAGCAAGAGCTGATATCAGTGACTTCATCCCGTGAATTTTATTCCAGTTAGCAAGAGAAACCCTTATCAGGTGAGGAGGTTTTGTGGCTTTTCTAAAGACAGATGAGCTTGGAGTTCACCTGACACTCACCAGAAGCAAAGCTGATTTACTAGGAACAATATGCGTAGGGATGAGCGAGGCAGCGTGCTTAATCGCGTGCCTTCACCCAGCACCTCCAGCTGGCATCCCACCAAACAGATCCGACATTCAAAACATTCCTTTGTTTTTCTTCGTTTTTTTTTTCCTTTCAGTTGCTGCACTTCTAAGTCCCAACCAAGATGAGGAGGGCCCAGAGCGCCGTCAGAGAAGACAGTTTGCTCTTCACCAGGAGCAGGGGGAGAAGAAAATCAGAACATACTTTAAAACCAGACAAACCAGTTCCCAATATTTATCTTCTGTGATGCACCAGTTTCATTTTTGTGAAGTGAAGAGTTCATTCGCTCCTCAAAATCCCCTTGCCAGAAAGAAGATTGATTAAATAAAGGAGAAGAGAATGTCCCCAGAGCCAGTATCTACTTAGCAGATGAACTATTGTCAATGGAAGGAAGGTAGAGGATGATTTCTAGCAGTCAGAGCCTTTCCACAGTGATGAAGAGGGGGAAAAAAACCAAGGACAGTTTAAGATAAGGTTGTCTTGTTTAGGGAAAACATCACACGAGGTGGTTGATTGTGCTTGGGGAGAATTTGGCTTGACAATCCAAATTTTTCCTCTCTATGAACTCTGTGAACTGTGGGGGGGGGGGGGGGGGGGGGGGGGGGGGGGGGGGGGGGGGGGGGGGGGGGGGGGGGGGGG
>JAVSBS010022108.1:0-11074 GCA_033124195.1 Coracias cyanogaster
GACCCCGCCGTGCGGGCGCCGCGGAAATCGCCGCCGGGCCGGGCGCTGGGGCGAGCGCCCCCCGCCGGAGCGCCCCCCGGAGCCCGAGCGAGGCCGAGGCCGCGCTTTCCTTCGCCGGCAGCGGGGCCCTGTGGATTTGCGTCCTCAACTGCTGAGCAGTCTGGTCGCCGAGCATGAGTGTTGCAGTTCTGCGGCCACACATGCCGACAGCGTGCATAGAGCCCGAAACCTCCTTCTGCCTTCGGAGGCTGCCCGAGTATCTGTGCGCAGCGCGTCCTGTGAAGGCTTCCGTCCTTTTCCTTAAGAGCGTGCCTCGGCAATATAGTGCAGTGTCATATGTTTTCTTATAAAAGCTGTGGATTTTTTTGCTTGGTGTCTTATTCTTCATGCCACAAACTTCGAAACGTTTAGCTGAAGGAGGCGAAAAGCAGTGCTTCGGTCTGAGGTATGAAAGTGCCTAAGGAGCGAGGGAGATGCAGGGAAGTTCTCTTTGGCACGCGTGAGGAAAGATATGGGAAACGTGAGGAAAGATATGGGGATAGTGGCTGCCTCTCTGGGCTCACTCATCTGCTTGAGGTGGACCTGGAGGTATTTTTAGAGAGCAGAGACAGAACTTAGGGTGAATTCAGAGGTGATAACATAGAGACATGATGAGGCATAAGGATGGCATCACTGGCACTGTTGCGAAGGCAGTGAAAGCTTTGAATGTTTAGGCAGGGAAGAAAATGGCATGATTCAGGTTCATAGAAATACAAATAAAAGAGGAAAAGTGTGAATCAAAGCAAAGAGAAGAGAGAGAATTCAAGAATAGATGGATGGGTAGTAGGTAACCGTTTGTGTTTGCCTTAAAAAGAACTGGGTGATGATCCTGAAACATACAGGTACTGTACTAACTAAAAATAAACACAAGAGAAAAGGTGGAAGGTATTATGCTCAGTTTAAGGACATGCTTCATTGGGTTGTAGACTATTAACTAGTTGAAAATCAGTTCAAGCAGAGGCAAATGTTTTTTGGCTGTCTGGTTGAGAAGCATGATCTTCATAGTTTTAAGGTGTATTAAGGTATTTCAGACAGGTAGGGAGAGGTAGGCAGGGGATGTTATTGACAGTTTGACTTAAGCTACATGGTCATAAAGGACTCTTCTTTCGTAGTGGAGTAATAGAGGGGGTAATTTATTAACAAAATACCTGCCCCTACTGTTGAGAATGTCTAACACTGTAAGTTTGTGTTCTAGATCCTGGTGTACCTAACAGGTTGCAGGCCAAGGTTATCAGCTAGTGACACTATGAAGGAGAGGCCTCTGTGAAGAGAGATATGAACTGAAAGATGCTCCGATGCGTCTGCCTGTTGGTAGTTAATCTGAAGCAATTAATTAAAGATAAAGTACTTAAAACTTTACTGCTTCATTCTATAGTAATGTTCAGTTTTAGATATCAGCTAGGGAATGGATAACAAAAGATTCGTTTTCTGGCTGTGAAACAATATATCATAAGAATGGTTTAAAAGTGTGGGAGAAGGAAAAAGAGGGAAGAAGTTCTTCATTCTGTCTATATATTGGTATATAGGCTATTGGCTCTAACTCTTGGATGCTGGAGCATTTTACCTGAGGACATCAACATTGCTAGAAATAGGGTTTATTGCTCTTTGAACACACATGGGAAGGTATCATTTGGGGAAGCGCTCTTGTAATCTCTTCAATCCTGCGCTATTGCAAAAGAATAGACTTACTTTACCAGGACTTAATTAGACCTCTTGTTTGGAAATGGGGATTAGAGAATATGACAGAAATTGTAGTTGGCTGGATTATTGTCTGGGATGTTTTTCATTAATATAGTATTTCCTGTTATCAAGTTCCCATCCCTTGAAACTTGCAACCCAAATTAGGTGACAGAAGAAATAGCAATGGCAGCTCCTAGGATGAAGGTGTGTGTGAATGCAAAAGGCAATAGTATGTACTTCTGGAGAAGAGCAGCACTGAGAGGTGCAGTATTTTGAGGGACTTGAGTAGTGTGTTGTTTATGCTGTTTTGTTCTGCTGATGGATCCTATTTACTCCCTCATAAAATTGGGAGTCTGACAGCAGACAAACATAAATGACAGGATTTTAGGTGTACAAAAATGACACTTTGTATCTGATGGATTGTATTTGAAAGGATTGTGATCTTACTGAGCTTTAAGATAAAGAGGGCAAGGAATTGTTAATGGATGGTCACTACCTTTGCTATTCTATAACTGATAGTCGCAGTGTGTGCTCTGTGTCAAACTTTTGACTTGCATTGTTTTTCACAAGGCACATATAGATGAAAGAAGGGTCTTTAACCTATCTTGGAACTGTTAGGCACTTACCCGGTTTGTATTACATTTCTCCCCTTCAGAACCAGGACTCAGCAGCAGTAATAAGATTAATGCCATGTAACACAAATCTCCATTTGAGCTCTTGCTTCATCAGCACTCCCGTAAAAGGTTTGGTTAAAACTGTTAGGTGCAGGTGTGGTGGGTTAGCCTTGCCTAACAGCGAGTGCCCACCCAGCTGCTCACTCTCTTTTTCAGTGGGGCAGGGGCAGAAAATAGGATGAGAAGACCGGTAGCTTCAGAAAAAGACAGGGAGATAGCTTACTAGTTACTGTTGTGGGCAAAACAGGCTCAACTTGGGGAAAATTAATTTAATTTGTTTCTAGTTAAAATAGATTCAGATAGTAAGAAACCAACCAACATGAAAGCAACACTTTTCCTGCCCAGGCTCTACTTCGCTCCTGCGTCTCAGACTCCTCTGCCCCTGCCCAGGTGGTGTGGGGGGGCAAAGGGGCTACAGCTAGTTTTAGGTGGTTTCTTTCTGCTGCTCCTTCCTGTTCTTGTTTTTCTTCTGCTCAAGCATGGGCTCCCTGCTGGCTGCAGTCCTTCTGCAAAAATATCTGCTCTGGCACAGGCTCTCCATGTGCCACAGGTCCTTCAGGGCATGTCCACCTGCTCCAGTTTGGGTCCTTCCCAGGCTGTGGTGGATATCTATTCCAGCACCTGGAGCACCTCCTCCCCCTCCTTCTCTGACCTTGGTGTTCCCTCTTGTTTCTCACTCCTTTTGTTCCCTCCTCCTCTTTGTGGCATTTTCTGCCCTTTCTTAAATAGGCTCTCCCAGAGGTCCTGCCAGCTTCACTGAGGGGCTCAGCTGTGTCTTGCTATGGGTCTGTTGGAGCCAGCTGGGCCTGGGATAGGGCAGCCCCTGGCCTCTTCCAGCAGGGGCCACCTCGGTGCCCCAGTCCCCCTACCAGCTACTGGTTACACCCAGTACAACAGGATTTACAAAACCTGTAGCGGCTGGTATAGAAATCGTCTTGCTACTCTGAGGATCACAAAGATGTGGTCCTTGGCTAGTCTGTAGGCTGTTTGCTTGCAAGACAGGTGCCCTCCTCAAGTGTTCACATCCTGAGTATCACTTCTCAGATGGAACTGAGACAAACCTGAAGTTGTTAGAAATAAGATCTTAAAGCAGTTTTCACTAATGAAACTTGTATCAGTGTTCCCAACTAATTTATCTGAAAAACATTCCTTCTAAGAAAATGATCTGAAGAAATGTTGATTCTCTGTTGAATTTCATCTAACAAATGAACAGCAAATGAACAGCATGATGGTGAAGCACGATCGTGAGAGTTAGCAAAACTCCAAGTACAAAATTACTTTTCACAGTTTATTGGAAGAGGTAAAGTAGAAAATGTTGAATATCTGGAATCAATGAGAATGCATTTTAAAGTGGGCCCAGAATTGGGAAGCAGTAGTTACAGGATTCTTTTATATTTTAAGCCAGTCTGAATGGGCTGCTTTATTTAATAGAGGCCTTAATCTGTAGGAGAACTGTGTACAACTTTGTCTTGGAAAACTTAGTTGACATCAAAAACACAGTTGTGTGAATGAAATGCAACATGCTCTAAGAGAGAGATTTTTCTCTAAGATAACAGTTTAGTGTAGCAATCCCCAAAATAACTAGTGGTGACCACAATACTTTCATGTTAATAATCACAGATATTTGAAATAATAATTACTTTTTTAATAAAAGCTTTTATTTTTAAGAGATCTGTAAAGTTTCTCTTTTCAAATATTGAAAAATAAGGCTTATGAAATACCACTGTGATTATTTTTCGTGATGACTTGTGTATTTTATTGAAATGTTCAGGTTTCTGTGGATTGTGCTTTGAAACCTCTCTGCAACAGTTTTGACAAGAGTAATGTGTCGTTCATAGGTTTGGGAATTGGGATTCTCGGTGTGCTTGGAATTTTGTGATGTTTGAATGATAATTTTGGAAGATAGCAATCACATTTCAAAGCTGATTGCAAACCCATCATGAATTTTTGATGAAACAGTAGCATCTTGAAGGAAGCAGCTACAGTGGAATTCAGTATGAAGGCAGAGGCTGCTCAGACCTTTCTCAGGACATGAGTGCTCTACTGTTATCTTTCCTTCCTTTGGCAACACAGTGAAGAATCCTTAGGTCAGTTCAGTGGCAAGCTGAATGGATAAAACAGAGGGTCCATGAATTTCCGTGGGTATTTCCGGCCATTCATTGTTGCTGCAATCAGAACATGACCTTGGTCAAGTTCAGCGAGATGTATGGCTCTGTCTGGAAAAGCACTGAGGAGGCACATTTCTATAGTTCAAGTGAGGTAGAATGATGTAGTTCCGTAGAAACCTGAGCCAGTGTGAAGTACTGCATTACTGTGGGGAGAGAGTGCTCGCCCTGGAAGTTCACAGATCTATACGCTACCAAGAGCATTGTGACATTGCTATGAAAATAGAACCTACAGGTCTCAAGTTTGCTGATGGAAATACACCAGCCCTTTAACACACTGCTTTCCTACCAATTGAATTTCTTACTACCATTACTATCCCATTTCTGTCTATTGTTGTATTCTTTGTGTGAGATCTTATGTCTGACTGCCTTTCCTCTCAACAGCTTGTTTCTGTAGTTCCTTATTATATCTTGCCTTACTTTTGGCCTTACGGAATAAGAGAGCAGAGAGGAATTAGGAGCAGAGTAGCAAAGCCAAAGGATCAGGAAGTATTTTACATGTCTGGTTTTTACTTCTCACTTTCTATGCTGTCTCTTTATCTGGATATGAAGTAGGATGTAAAAATGGAAACATCTTATCAGTTTTCATTTGTTTTCTTCCCTTGTGAAGTACAAGGCCTCAGATGTATGGTTAAAGCTTATCCTCAGAGTAGACCAGGGATTTCTAAACCTCTTAGGACTCATGCCCTGCTTAGAAGGTGTTTATCAAATTTGTTTTTTATACATAGAACTTGTATTGAAATTTTTATATGCAAAGCTTTCCAAAGAGACCTACATCTGTACCAGAAAACTTCATGTTTTGGTGTGACACCAAGTGACACCATCTCAATTCATGGTGTGACCATGATGTGACATGCCTTTCTGCATTTCCACAGAAGTGGAAATGAAACTCTCTCTTCATTTGTTATCTTCTTTGTTTCCCGTTTCATTCACTATCATATTTACAGAACAAGCATACTAAGGACTTACATTTTTCTGAACGAAGACCAAAGATTATGACAGTACTAAGATATGTTGTCTTATTTTTGACTGACAGCTCCGTTTCTTCAGATAGCCAAGGGTGTTACAACAATGTAAGTGATGATATAGATCTGCTGCTTGTATTCCAACTAACTTGTCGTCTGGAAGAGTAAATGCTAGTGTAGTCAGTATGATTTCACAAGTAACCAAGCTGGTCTAACACCTTGTTGCTATTGCTTGGAGAAGCTCTTTCTTACTACCTTTATTCAAGCTGCTTCTCTTTGCATTTTCTCCTGGTTTTGTGTTCCTGGCCTCTCCCTTGTGTTGATGAACACTGAAGGTGGGACTTACTGTACTGGGCCAGCAGAAAACTCTATTCTCCTCTTTCTGGGGTTAGTTTCTGCTGGCTTACTGAGCTAGTTTGCCTTCCACAGGATCTGAAGAGTGTAACAGCTGGTGGAAAAAGAACAGTGGCAGCAGGCAGTGAAGGGCAAAGGCGAGGAGAATTTTCTTCCTTCTCCCACTGTAATTGGTCTGAGTGGAAGAAAATAAGTAATTCTGGGTATTTGAAGATTATCACTACTTACATTTGTGAGGATACTTTCATATATTGTGAGTGTAATTGTTTCAGAAATTAGACACCTCACACAGTATCATAGAATGCATTGGGTTGGAAGGGATCTTCCAAGGTCATCTAGTCCAATGCCCCTGCAGTCAGCAGGGACATCTCTAACTCTGTTGCTTTGTTTAAAAGTTATAAGAAGAAATGGTAGCCTGAATTACCAGTGCATATATACTGGTATATGTCTATATTATAGCTGTATTATTAGATTCCTTTAACCTAATTTCAATGGTTAAAGGTTAGAATTAACTTTTCTATAGGGAAATAAGTTCATTTACATAAACTCAGGATCATTGACACCACTTTTGTTTGAGTTTGATTTGCGTGGTAGCAAATAAGAGGGCATGCAAAATGTGGGCCATTCATCCTCCCCCCAAGTCTGTCTTGTACATAACCAGATTTTATTAGAGTTTGATGGTTAAATTCTCTGCAGTTTTCTCTGCATTGAACGGGATTTAATTGGTGATCTGATATGGAGTGACTGAAGACATTGACTTTGTACAAAGAAAAGTGGCAGGAGGCTGGGGTAAACTGGAGGGAGTGAGGATGTCTGGCTGACAGTGCTATGTTTGTTGGTAGCAAGACCTTTAATCATTGGAGAGCATTTGGTCTCTGCTCCAGGCTCTGGAGGAAGAGTGCTGAATCATGGCATTTCTCTCGTGTTAGCAAATGTGTGGCAAAACACACAGTGGCAGTTATTAGTAAGCTGCTCTCATCAGAGATTATATCCGCTGCTCTGTTGATTGAGATGTTGTATGAGTTTTGGCAAATTCTCACCTGACTGATGATCTGTATGTGATTGGTATGATTCCATTCAAAATCTGTGCATAAACCAAAATCCCTTTCTATAATCTCCTACTGTCTTCAAGAGAAGGGAATGCAAGAAAGGTGGTAGATTTTTTTTTTTTTAAATGTAGTTGTAAAGTAATTTTAAATCCTTTTACAGATTTTGCAACAGCTTTATAGTGTGTATGCTGTTTTTTTCCCACCGGGTTTTGGTTCATTCAGTTCACAGAATAGACCAGCCTCTGGAGACAGAGTCATAAATCTTAAGGCCAGAATCAAATATTTCATGGAATCATTCATTCTGTCTATAATTGTCTTGACATTGGCTGTAGAATTATCACACAACAAATCTGTAAAATCTGGAATATTGTTGTAGGGAGAAAGCTGCTTGCCTTTATAACAGAGTGCTTAAGTTTGTCACCCATATTAGCATTCTGTAGAGATGGTATATTAACAATGATGAATCAACAACATGAGTTTTGGTACAGCTGCTCTACAGCTGATGCTTCTGATGTGTAACATGTAAAGGGCAATAAAGCAAAGGAAGGACTTTGAAATGTGTGTTTGTATTTTCTGGAAGAGAGGAGAGGATCAGGATCTGACTCTACAGATACTTAGGAGTTTCTTTGATAAAGAATGCAGATCCTGAATGTTTAAGCTGCACTGAAAGAAAGGAGGAAATGAAGGAGGTCTTACATGTTACAGTATTTGGCAAATGCTGCTCTTCCACTGTTTAAGCAGGTTACTGCCTTGGCTATATGAATTAGAGCTTCTCTTTTATTAGAATAAGGAGTAGTCTTTTCAGCCTTGAGCTTGTTGGGTCCTGGAGTCCTGGTGCAGAGAGCTCCTTGGGGAGCTGACACCTATTATGTAGTTATGCCTGAGTCCCAAGCGGAGGGTGTTGCCAAGTTTCAAAGACTTACACTTCCTTTTCCCAAAAGGAGGTGTAAGCTGTGTTCTGTTCACGAAAAGTGAGTGCAATGTCCCGTTGGCTCTAGACATATCCTGGATGCAGCTCACCTGAACCTGGTAACTTGTTTTATCTCCATAAAACTTTGGCAAATGCAACCGAAACAGGAAAATACCAACTTCCAGGCCCTCCCCTATTTTTTCTGCAGCTAATTATGTGAACAAGTTGTTGCTTTATTTCAAATTCAGGTTTGCCTGGGCTCAACTTCCATCTGCACTTCTGTTTTTCTTTTTACCATTTAATTACAGTCACTTTACCTTAATGGGGAGAAAATACTGTGCGTTAATCAAGGCTCTAATGGGATTGCTCTAGAGCTGGGTTTAAGGAGAGGCGGTAGGGGACCTACTGCTTTTAGAACAGCTGATAGAATTAAAAGAAAAAAAAACCACAACAAAGTTGCTAAAAGCATTGGTGGTTACATACCTGCAACAATCATCTCTGAGACTGACAGGTCTAGGCTACTGCCTTTCAATAATTTATTTGAGCTTACTCAGGTGGAGCTAGGGGGGAGGGAGATGAAATGAGAAGGTGCTGGTTTTTGTGAGTGACTGGCTCTTGGCAGTAGTAGAGAACTGTAAGATCTCTGCTGGGGAACAGAGGCTCATCTGTGTGCTTTCCTCTGAGCTTTGGGTCATCCCATAGATGAGAAATGTCCCTATTCTGAACTGGCAATTAATTAGTGATTAATACAGAGAAACGAGAGGGAAAGTGCAAACCAAAGTCTCTAGATGGTGAGGTTTAGGAGTAAGGAAGTGTTCCTGATGTATAAGTTGGGCAGAGTCAGAAATCTCTTATTTTTTTGTCAACCATTTTCCTTAACTTCTTTGGAGAGCAAAAGTTGGATGCCATTGTCACCATCTGTAAAATCTGCAATGTGCTGCAATGTAGCAGTTTGGTAGAGTGTGGACAAGAGGCACTGTCCCTGTGACATGATTTGGTTTTGCCTTCCATCTAAATAGTCTTCAGTCTTTTTGTTGTTAGTAGCAACAGGAAAACTGGTTTGTTCTTTGAGAAACAAATCATGGCAAGAAGCAAGATTGAAAAGAATTTCTAGCCATCACAGCGTGTGCTTTTCCTGTTCTCCAAGTTACTCTTTGATCTTCTTTGTAGCATAAACAAAAGTGGAAAGAAGGTAAATTTTGGTCATTCTCCCTCAGTGTGGTTACTAGGACTGCTCCCAGTTAAACACTCAAATATGATAGTGATCCTGTTTCCCACACTTCATGCTTCCCGGTGTTGGGTATGATCTGCATTCTTATTTCTTGGTTTTACATTGCATTTGACTGAATGGGCCAAGTTTAATTCAAACATAAACGTAACAGAAAGCTAGATGATACATTGTGTCTGTCCTGACTTGGTTGTTTACTGTTCTGATGGTCTTAATATTTCACAAAATTTGGGATCTTGAATATTAAAAAAATCCATTGAAATAATGTAATTTGAAATAATTGCTGCAGTTTTCTGTTCTTCTTAACATGTGCCCTCATAAAACAAATTTTTGTAGTAGTAGTACTTGGGAAGTAAATTTACATATGCATAAATAGTCTGGGAACCTATAATACTTTTCTTCAAAGTGAGTTTTGTCACAGCTGCATAGTAAATGGGTGCTATGCCCTCTGTGTGCTTAGGAGGCAGAGGAGTGAATGACCATGTGTAATTAAAGTTGTGAATAAATAGAACTAAATTTCTTTAAGCAGCTGACTGTGCACTTTCTGCTTCTGGTTTTACATGTATATCCTCTGCATCGGTCTGCAGCTTTCTGCCAGTAGTGACTGTTGGTCTGCACATGTTCTCTGACTACTCTTCTACTGTCCCTAGGAACCTGACTGGACAAGATCCTGAGCAACCTGCTCTAGTTGGTCTTGCTTGGAGCAGGGGTGTTGGACTAGATGATGCTCTGAATTCTGGCTACTTAGTGATGGAATCATGAGTGACAACTGTATATGCGTATATCATGTTTTAGGCCCACCTAGCTGGCAACAAAGCACCACACAGCTGCTCACTCACTCCTGTCCCCTCTGGTGGGACAGGGAGGAGAAAAATAGAACAAAAGGCTCGAGGGTGGAGACAAAGGACAGGGAGGGTTCACTCACCAATTATGGTCATGGTGACTCAATGTGGGGAAACAACAAAATTTAATTTAAACAACAAAACTACCACTAATTTACAAATTGAATTAGAGCAGAATAATGAGAAATACAACCAGATCTTAAAAATACCTTCCCCCTACACCTTCCTTCTTCCTGGGCTCAGCTCTGCTCCTGATTTTCTGTACCTCCTCCCCACCAGTGGCACAGGGGGTTAGGGAATGAAGGTTGCAGTCAGTTCGTTGACCATTGTTGCTGCTGCTCCTTCCTCCTCAGGGGTAGGACTCCTTACAGTCCTCCCCTGCTCCAGCATGGGGTCTCTCCCACAGGAGATAGTCCTCCGTGAACTTCTCCAATGTGATTCTTCACCACAGGCTGCAACTCCTCACAAACTACTCCGGTGTTCGTCCTTTCCATGGTCTTCAATCTCTCTAGCAACAGATTACTCCAGTGTAGACTTCCCTCAGCATCATTGCTGCCTTCTTCCGGGGCAGTTACCTGCTCATGGGGTCCTCCACAGGCTGCAGATGGATGTCTGCTCAACTGTTAACCTCTGTGGGCTGCAAGGGCTCAGCCTGCCGTCTCATTATGGGCTGCAGGAGAATCTCTGCTCTGGTGCACCTTCTCCTTCCTTCCTCACTGACCTTGGTGTCAGCACCGTTGTTTCTCTCATGCCCCACTACTCTCCAAAACTGTTTCCCAGTGGTTTTTTTTTCCCTTCTTATGTAAGTTATCCTAGAGGTACTGATTGGTTCAGCCTTGGTGAGAGGTGGATCCATCTTGGAGCTGAAGGAACTTCCACAATCTACTCACAGGAGCTACCCCCTAGCCCCCTCCCCCCCTACCAAAACCCTGCCACACACAAACCCAATACACCATATATTGTTTTTCTTTTCTTTAATGAAACTTTCTGTAAATCTAAGGTTAGTCTTAGAATTTTCATTTAAGTAACTGTGGTGTGTTAAACTTGGCTGATCGCCAGGTGCCCATCAAGCCTCTCTATCACACCCCCCCCCCCCCTTTTCTTCCCCTCTCCCTCCACAGCAGAGCAAAAAGAAAGGGGAGGAAAATAAGATGAGAAACAAAAAGCA
>JAVSBS010022108.1:19950-36506 GCA_033124195.1 Coracias cyanogaster
AAAAGAAAGGGGAGGAAAATAAGATGAGAAACAAAAAGCAGTTTAATAATAATAGAAGCAAAGCTAAGCAAATCTGCGTGCAGAAGCAAAGGAAAACAAAGTTATTTTCTACTTCCCATCAGTAGGTGATGTTTGGCCACTCCCTGGGAAGCAGGGCTCCAAGACGCATAACGGTTGCTCTGAAGGACAGTGGAATGGGCCCCCCGCCTCCTCCTTCTCCCTAGCTTTATAGCTGAGCTGACGTCATATGGTATGGAATATCCCTTCGGTCAGTTTGGGTCAGCTGTCCTGTTGTGTCCCCTCCCAAGATCTTGCCCACCCCATCCCACTGGGGAGGTGAATGTTGGGAAGAGCCTTGGTGCTGTGCGAGCGCTGCTCAGGAGCAGTCACAACACGGGGGTGTTATCAACATCTTTCTAGCTCCCAGCACAAAGACACTGCTGCTATGTGGAAAACCAGCTCAGCCAGACCCATTACAACTACAAATTTGAGATTGATGAATTTGATAACTGTGGTCTGAAAGCCAGAATATTAAGCAGAGTGGTAACCAGGCTGAGATCTTTGTCTTCTGTAGTAGTGTTTAAACAGTAAAACATGAGTGAATGGTAGTTGAGAACAAATAAGTGCCCAGACTACTATGGGAATCTTTCCTAGAACACCAAATAAAAAACATAAATGGAAAAATTAGCACTCCCTTGATGCTTCTGCTACTTGGCTGGTCTCTTAAGCTCAGTCTTGAATAAACTGTGGTTTAAGAATAGGCAGTTAGCTGGAGGTTTTTGTCTTTCTACTTGATAGGACACGTTACAGGACAGCACTGGTCCTTATAGCTCACTTTATAATGGCATTGTACATGGGTTGTATGCTAGTCCACCTGACATAAACTGAAATTTACTTCTTCCCCAACTGTACTTAAAAAGGTGAGATAACGCTAATGCATTTATATTTCATGAGGGAAACCTTTGCAGTAGCACTGACTTCTGCATATCCTGGTCTTTCTGTCCCTTGCTATAACCTCTAAGGACAGTGATAAAGGTTATAGGGTGGTGACCACTTTTCTAATTTTTAGCTTTTTGCCTTTCCCTCTGTAAAAATCTGTTTTATTTATTGTTAATTTGGATTTGGGTTATTCAGACATCATTTACGAGACATGATCTGGTCTTTTCAAGTGCCAGATAGTGAGGTGATGACTTCTACAGCTCTCTAGAGGAACTACTCAACACATTTCAGTAAAATAAGTTTAGTGGTCCTGGGGTAAAGGCAAGGTAGAGGATGACCAGTTTCTTGAAGTTCAGCAAATGTGCTAGCTGCAGCTTTGCTGGGTAGCCTGCTATTACATTCTACCTTTGTGTCTGAGAAGTGGTGGTAAGAAACAGAGGGAATGATGAGACGCAGACTTCCATACTGAATACTTCGGGTGACTGGAGCCTTAACAAGGTCTGAGTGCCATCTGCATTCTTACAGCTAAGATATGAATGGTGATCAAAGCCATCATGAGGGACATGGAACTTAAAACTAGTTGCATAATTTAATCCAAAAGCATTATTTATATCTGAAACTACAATAGACATCTTGTGAAGCACGGGCTGTTTTTTCAGTGAGGTGAATATCAGGAGTGTATCTTATCATGTTCAGAAAGCTACATAAGGCTTTTGAATCAGGTGTTGCTTTATAAGGAAGAAAGGGAGAATGTTGGCTTCAGGTTAATGTTCCAATTTATTATAGTTTAGAACACAGGAAACTTGATTTTACAGTGAATCAGAAAGATAAGAGTTAAATTTAAAAGTAAAACAAAATAACAAGTGACTTGTGTTGTATCTGAGTACTCAACACTATGTTTGTTTTGCTTAGTTTGTATTTTAAATTCAGGCAATGGCTTCCTTCACTGAAATGTTAGTGAAATAAAATTATTTCTAATATTTCATGTGTTTGCTTTTATTTACAGATGACATGGCAGAACTTCTTCTTGGGGAGTCCAAGCTGGAACAATTTTTGAAGGAAAATGCTCTTAAACAGAGTAGTAGTCCACGGGGCCCCCGGCCAAAGCTAACTGAGGTCAGGAAACATCTCACAGCAGCGCTTGACCGGGGAAACCTAAAGGTACGTAAGTCAGCCTGAACAAGAATTAGAAAAGCTGAATTTGACTGGAGTACTCTGCTGAGCAGGGAGGAAAATGTGGAAGGTGCTTGTATGGTGTTTTACGATCATTACTATTCCCAGAATGTCATCAGCACTGTGCTATTTCACGGTTCTTTGTTTCTTCATGGATTTTTATTTCTCAAATCTTCTTTCATTATAGGAATGAGAAAATTGTCGTTGACTTCTGGGATGCTTAAGTCAAGTGCTTGTGTGGAAGTTTTTCTTGGGGTATATAACTGTATTGTTCTCTGTAGGGCATTAAATAGTGTTAAGAAAATGCAAAATACTTCACAAATCTCCATAATCGTCTCTTAAGTATTCAGGAAAGGTTCTTTAGGTTATGTTTGAGGGTGTGGAAAGTGCGGTTAATACTTCAGAGAATTTTCTGTCATAACCTTTTGATGTTCTTCACCATTCTGGCCCTTTTTTTACTTAACTATTGTAGCTACTACATCATCTTATCTTTTCTGTACTCATTGTCCATCTTCTGAGAGATCAAAAGGGCTTTGTTTTACAGTCATCTATTTACTGTGATTTGTGGGAGTATTAATTTCTCTTCCTTTTCTTTCTTCATTCTTCCATGAATCCTTTTTTAAAAACAATTTTTCTGCCCTGATAATACCATGAAATTGTGCAAATTAAATGCATCGGTTGTGGAACTTATATCAAAGTTTTGATGCCATGTTATTTTCAGCTGTGCTTGTGGTGTTAGGAAAAAATCATTGGAGAGGTTGTGATGATAGGCTGCCTTTAAATAGATTTGTCACCTGGCAAAGCTGGATTCTGACTGAGAGGTATTTCTGGTGCATGTGTAAATAAATACATGAATATATAAAAGAACTGGTAATGCTTTTCAGTAGCTTGGTGGAGTGAGATTTTGTGGATTCACCCCCTACTGCAAGCTTCCCAACTATTACACAATGACAGAATTTTGTTGGTTTGTTCGTCTATTACAGGAAATAACCTGAGAGTTTCTAAAGTGAATGTATACAGAAAACAGACCAAACAGTTACCAGAAAGATTTAGGTTTGTTTTCTCAGGAAAAAAACACCCTTTTTTATTCCTTTTCTTTCTAGCCAGAATTCCTACAAGAAGCTAACCTAATTATGGCCAAATTAAACTATGTCGAAGGTGATTACAAAGAAGCTCTGAACACATATGCCAGAGTTGGAGTTGATGACTTGCAGCTAGTTGCAGTGCCACCGTATAGGCTACGGATGATTGCTGAAGCATATTCTACTAAAGGTAAGATTGCTCTTTGTAGTATAATAACGTGGAAATAATTTTTTAAAAGTTAATTCCTGTCTTGTGCGAAGGTAAAGAATTTTTTGGTGTACATCAACATGGTGATGCACTACCACATTTGTATTTAAATAAATTTGTAGTTAAATAAGTTAAATAAATGGCTTGGCTCCTTTAAATTATTCAGAGTTTGTGCTAAGTTGACAAGACTTTTACCTCAATTAATATTGTAACTGTGCTGTCATGCAATCAGATTTTTTGATGTGTGTATTTTAAAGTCCTTCCATATATAAATGTCACAATAACTGTGGCTAGATACTAAAAGTATTATCCCTATTGCTGAAAGTTAAGACTTGCAAAACTAGTGCAAATTTGCACTTGATTCACTGTGATGCCTTTTACTGGATATTAAAATGTTCAGCCTAAACAAAATTGCTTAACTAAATTTCTACTTAATTGAGAAAAATAGTAATAACATGATAAAATGACTTAAAGCAGTGTTTTTATTGCACAGTTTTGTTTTTTAATTTTTCTTACATGAATATGTTTTTTAAAAACCATAGAGCGAAGTTAGTTAATTTTTTTTTTTTACTAGCCTAGTGAAAATTGTAATGCTGGCCTTGTGTCTTAAGGTGGCAGTGCCACTTCAGTTTAGAAAACTCATTAATAGACTAAGCTGGGTCAGTGAGCTGAGGAAAGTGGCACTTTGTATGCTGTAGATTTATTAGAAATTGCTGTGTCTAAATGTTTGCTTTGGTCTGCTGTGATTAAACTTGGGTTTGGTGTGCATATGTAGTTTTTGTTAGAGCAAGAGCAGTGTCAAAGCCGGCAAACAGAATTTACAAGAGACTTCAACAGCATTCACTAACAACTGGTAAAGGATTGTTTCTAACATTAGTCTTGGAAGAGAGTGACTATTTTCCACCAACACAGTCCTCTAGTAAATGTGAGACAAGCATGAATCATTTTCTATAGCAATGTCAAGGAAATAAGAGAACTAGCCGGTAGCAGAGACAAAAGGATGCTTCCTAAATCTGGGCGATATTTAGATTAAAGTGGGAAGGGAGTTCATGGGGAGTTCTTATATATGACGTAAATCTGCCCAGTTCTCTCAAACAGCATTTGTGTGGGCTTTTTGGCAATGTCTGGTATGGGTAAACTTCCACTCAGCTCTGTGGTTTTTGGTGTGGTTTTGTTTTGTGTTTTGAATCTATGAGGATGTCTGTTGAATTTGCCAGGTTCTTCCCATGAAAATGCAGTCTTTGACTTGATCAACTTTAAGTTTGTATTTCCAAGGATTGCCAGTGATCTGTGAGCCTTTTTCCAGAGCGCAACTGGTCTGGCTCTGTTTATTTGACCTCCATTATGTAACAGTTGAAACATAGAGACATCAGTTTTTCAGAAAGGGTTAGTATTACTAATTTTATTTAACATAAAATGAATTTATTAGAAAATAGTAAAATACGTATCTTTCCTACCCTGGAATGTTTCGTACATTCAGTTTATTTAAAAAAAAAAAAAAGAGAGAGAGCGCAAGATAAGATGACCAGCATGTTTTCTGCCTGGACATGATAGAGGGTTTCTTACTTCTGATTTCAAGTTTTATGACAGATTCAACATTTAAGTATATCAAGCCTGATTGAATCATGAGTTTCATCACTTCTACTGAGCGACTGGCTACCAGCTTACCTGAGCAAACTGGGTTTTGATTTTGTTCTGTTCATGTTCAGAATAATCTTTATTTGCTACCATGTTTCCAGTTTGAATGGAATATTAAAAAAAAAAATTAGTATCCCCTCTTTCCCTGATAGCAGGTTGCAAGAATACTGTCTTCTATGTGTTCTAGAGTGAGGTAGAAGTCCCAGAGCAGTCTTAAAATTAGTATTCAAAGTCTAAATGAGTTTAGAGTAATGGACAACTAAATGGCACATGTTTCTACCTGATAGTGTACAGTTAATTCTCACTATCGTCCCTCTTCCCCCTGGATTTTTTTCTTTTTCTTTGTATGAGTGGACTATAAAACTTCTCAGTCTGAATTCAGAGTCTCTTCAGAAGTGATTGAGATTTACAGGTATTACCCAACTAGGTACAAGTTATTCTTACAGGGATTTTGTGCTTCACTAAGATATGTGGTTTTGTTTACAAGTTCAAGGATAATCTGATTATATAAAGATAAAACTCTTCTGAGTATTTGGGTTTTATTTATTTGGCAGTGATGAACATAGCGCTGTGTTGTTAAGCAGTGAGGTACTGTCCGTGCTTCCTGTTTGCTAGCATCAGCCTGGCTGCACTGCCCAGCGCAGCAACCTGCACTGGCGCAGTTAAAGATACCTGTCTTGGTTGCCCCATTTCAATCCAGTTTGACACAAATCCAGTCCCAGGGGTTGCCCCATTTCAATCCAGTTTGACACAAATCCAGTCCCAGGGGATTTGCAGTCTTACATACTATTGTGTAGTGATCCAGTAGTGATGCACTTCTGACAAAGGCATAGGGCAGATAACTAATGGTAGCTTTTAACTGTGTTAAATGTTTTTTCCTTATTTAAGGTGGGACCACCTCTAAGTGCTTACCATCTCACTCTTAGGTTTCATTCTGTAACCTCAGAGTTGATAGATTGAGCGGGATGCTTGAGTTGACTTGTTTCTTCTTCTACAGTTGTTACAGGGTACTTAAATGAGGATGTTACACCATAACCCTAGACAGTTAACAGTTCACAACAATCCCTTAGAAATGACCTGCTTTCCGTATGACATACAAAGTATGTCTTTCTGTTTTTCACAGCAAAGGGAGATGCAGCGTGTGGATGCAGCAAAGTGCAAAAATAGGTCTGAGGTCAGGTTCAAGCTAAATTTTTTTGGAGTTTTATATACTGATGGATAGAAAGGAGGGGAAAAGGAACAGTGGTAGTGACAATTGTGGGGAAAGAAAATGGAATCGGAACATGGCAGAGGAAGTGAGACCCCCAAACACTTGCTGGACTGTAGAGGGTGTTTGTGTGTTTATGCCTGTGTGTATATATAAAGATATATATGTATGTGCACATATATAAATATGTGTATGTATGTGTTTATGTTGTTAGAAAGTAAGATGTGACAAAAATCAAAACAGGAAAATTCTTACTACCTCTTCAGGCTCTCCAGAGTGAGTATGTCTGAATGCATTATCCGTCAAGGTTGTTTGTAAACCTCACTGCAAAATGTACACTACATTACAACAGTCTTCATTACAGAGGTCTTCGTTACAATAGTCCAGAACATGAAATTTAGTGTCTTTGCACCCCTGCAGTCTTCAACTTGGAATAACTCTGTCATTAAGCCAAAGAACCAAAACTATCTACTGCCTGCAGTGCACTCATGAAGGGAGTCCTCACATTTGTGTTAATGACATAAATGAGCTAAATGCATATCTGTCTCTAAAAGAGTGCATTTAAGTCTCTGTGCTGCTCATACCTTTAGCTGAGGATATTTAGAAGAATGTAAGTGAGAGGCATAATATGGAATGATAGTAAGTCAAGCAAGGGATTCAAAGGCTCTCAAACCCAGCAAGGAAGATTAAATTATTGTTATTCTTTTCTTGGAAATGTCTAGTTAGTGAAATGCTGCTTCAAGTGTTCCAAAGAAAGCTTCTTGACAGATGTGTCAAAATGCAACATTGTAGAATTTCCACACAATTCTAAGAAAAATCCTGTCAAATTACCCTTGAAATCTTTTGTTTCCTTTACATGTGGCTCTTTGCCAGCCTGATGTGTGGGGAATCACAGGACCTCAGTGCCCGAGCAGTGCTGGAAAGCGGCTCCTCCTAGGGAAAGTGTTCAAAGTTGTTAGTGTGGTGATAAAGGAGCTGCTGTATTTCATCAGACTGAAGAGCTCATGGGCAGTTGTTTATAATGGGGAACAAGCAAATGCTTTGGAAAGACATGCAAGGAATAGGACAGGTTGTTTGGTTTTGGTTTTTTTCTGGCTTCTGGCCACAAAAGCCGCTGCTGGTAGTGATTTCGTATGTGTTATCTTGACTAGAAGATGCAAGGGTGATCTGATGAAAAGTTATCTGCTGCTGTGTCCATTAAAGCAGCAGAGAGTAGACTAGCTAGGTGAATATGGATGAGGCAGAGCCTCAGAAACTTGATTAGCATAGGTCAGGGCTCAGCACCATTTAGATATCCCTCATGCAAAAGTTGCAAGGAGGTAACTACCACACAGTACACTGAATGTAGTCTAATTCACCAGTTAAGAACAGAAGTGTAGTGGAAGACAGTCTTTTTTGTGAGTGTGTGCCCACAGAATACAGTTCTGGGTTAGATTTAGACTTTGCGAAATGAGTTGATTTTGATTCTGTGCTTCTGAGTAATGACTCTGTACGTGAATGCAGAAGATGTTGTGTGGGGTAGAGTATTTATAAAATTATAATTTTGATATTAAATACAGACTTTCTTAGATTCAAAGCCTTGAAAAAATTGAGTGGCTCAATTTTTTAATGTCATATAAAATACAGAAGGGAAAAGATGGAACTTTTCAAATCAATGCGCCACTTAGTATTTGCGAAAACATGAGAATACTTCACTTGGAGCTGTTGGTTTGTTTCCCTCCATCTGCTTGTAATTGCATTTGGCATGAAATGCAATTCATGCCAGGAGAAGCATCTGATGTAACAGTTTTCTGTAGTGAAATGTCTATGGTTAGAGGTGCCAGCTTATTTCAGGAAGGTGTGATGAGGGAGAGAAAAATGAGTATAGAAGGAGGACATTATTGGGGAGGTGGGCAAGTTTGCACTCCGTTGTGGCAAAGCGTTTGCCTCAAAGTGGGTGTATGAATGTTGCTGGAGCTGGCTCCATGAAGCTCTTGCCTTTCCTTCTTTTGTAGTAGCACTTAAGATCATGGCATAGGAGTAGGTTATACCTTTAAAATAAAGTTTTAAGAAACAGTACAGAATAAAGCATGTTTTTTTTCTTCTGCCACCAATGTAGATTGGACATTGATACTGGTTCTTAGAGCTGTCTTATGCAGCAAGAGGAAAGCTGAGAAATGAGGCTGGGCAGGGGGAGGAGGAGGGAGTAACGGTTTTGAGATTGTGGTGGCAAGCCTTGGCTCAAAGTAAAATGTGGAGGCGTTTTGCACGTTTCTGACTGTATTACATACTTAAGTATCTGCTTAGGAATGATCACCTTCTGATAAGTAGAGCAGGTTCCTTTGTTATAAGAGGTCAATTTTGTCTCCTTAGTATCCATTTGTTTACTCTCTTCACTAGATCAGTTGAATTGGCAATGCTCAATTCTGAGACTGAGGAAGATCTAACCTTATGAAGAATTGAAATAAGACAAGTTATGAAAACTTAAAGAATTAAAGACTGTATATGTCTGGGTTTTTTCCCTCTTTTTTCAAGATGGGCTTGTGCAGCTAGCTCCAACTTTTCCTACTCTCTTCTCTTACGAGACCAGCCAGAAAAAAACTCTGTATACGCTGTTATCATACTGATGCATATATTTAGAATGCATTTTAATGATGACTGAAGCTAATACTTGCCTAGGGGTATGGCCTCTGGGAACAGGACAGTTAAGTTTCTTACAAGTTTTCAGGAGTATCTGAGTGAGGTAATATACCAGAAAGCGCACAGAGGCATTATACAAATACTCTGTGTGACAATATCTCCAATGTTTCTAAGCAATTTTTGTTTGTTTATGGAAGCAGAGGTGAGATGCATGCAGAGTAGGATATCAAGGTGTTAGTTTGGGGAAGTGCAACTTGTCACTAACTCTGAAATAATAAGTATATATTTAACTAGGCAATAACTTAATGAAATCTTCTGATACTGCTGCATAAGTCAAAAGACATAATTGAAAAATGGATTTATAACAGTTGGTATTACAACTTAGTGAATCTTTCTACAAATGCTTTTAAATGAACATTGCTATTTACAGGTCTGATATTTCTTAAAGTCTACAACTTTGTAAACTTGATTTTAGTAAAGAAATTGTGTTTATATTTAGTGTATAGATTAGTAGGCTACTCTGGGTATCTGTCAAGATGGCTGTGTTGTATTACCGTAACAAATTCTTATTAAGTAGGTGGGGGATGTCGCCTGTAAGTTAGACTGTGACATTACACGAATGTAGACTTATTGCTGCAGGCCGTTTTACATCTCATATTGCCTGTTCAAATAACTGTGTTTATATTTAGATAATGTATGTTGAGTAAGGTGAGACTGTCTTTACTTCTGCTGACCCATATTCAAATTTAATGTTGCGTTTACCAAGTTAAGTGATTGGCTATCAATTAGTTCTATTTACAGAAACATGGAAATACTCATTAGGGTCAGTGAAAGTGTCAGGTGCATGTGAATTGCTACCTTACAGTTAGCAAAAGACGCTGCGCTTAACTTTAATCATATACGATTGTAATGGGATCTCATGCACTGCTAGTCTGTGTCAGCAGACACCAAGCAGCTCTTCATGGAAGAATGCTAAATGAAAGCTGGTTTAGTAATTATGCTGAGGATCTCTAGCCTCGTTAGGCAATGGGTCAAGAACTCAACTTAAGTTCTCTCCTCCTATATTGCTATGCAAACATTGGAGCCCGTCAGCAAGCAGTTTGCAGACCACGGGTAGGAAGCCTGTGCCATAGATATGTCAAACTTTGTCTGTTAAAGCTTGTCTTTCCCTAGTCTATTTTTATGACTTCTGCCCTGCTGTAACAGGGACCTGGGGGAACCCAGGAGCTTGTCCTGCTTTCCTCAGTGCTGCTTTTAGCTGTGGTATTTGAAATCCAAACACTAAATGAAAGTAATATGCTTCTTATTAAAATAGACTTCTACAGGACTTCAGCGTTTTGGTGGTTTCCTTGTTGTTAGTTTCTTCTAAATCTTTAGAATTTCTTCAGGATCTTGCCTTTGGCAAGAGTGAGGAGAGGGAGAAAATGTTGAGCCAAGATTAAAGATTAGTGATTCTGGCCTTTTTTCTCATGCCACAGGAAAAGACGGTGTCACAGTGGAGCCTGATGTTTTTTTCCTTTGAGGTTCTTGTAGGAGCAATCTTGACCATTTACAGCAAAAAATTATAAATTCTATAGTGAACCTATCTCTTTTCTCCTGAGAGAACAGCTTCCTTGATGACCTCTCCCTATAATGCTGTGTAGCTCTTCTGCTTTGGGGAGGGCTCGTCAGAGCGAGATTCACTCGCTTCAGCATCAATAACTGTCAGTCCTTCTTTCAGCTTTTATCACTAGTTTGAACTTTTTCAGCCCCTCTAGAAGATGCTGCTCTGTCAAAGGATGCATATGTGAAAATACCAGTCTCTTCTGTTGAAAAATACTGTAAAAGTCTATTTTGTACTCTTAAGAAAATACAAAAATGTGCATGTCATTAGATTTAGAGGAAAAGCATGAGTAATTGTTTCACAATAGTTATCTCAGATGATATTAGAAGAAACCTCAAAATATTGTTATGGTTTAATTCATAACTGCTTGACTTAAGTAGGTGTTCACTTCAGAAAAGAGATGAGTTTTTTTTCTTTTCTCTTTTTTACTTTGAGAAACTTCAAGATGCTTAGAAGCACTAGCATGACTATGGCAATAAAAAAGCGATACTAATGAAATTCCAGTATGAGCATATGTGATAAAATGCTGTCTTCAACCTGGGAAAGGTGTGCTTATGTTGGTCTGGGTGTCATCTAGAATGGAATTTAATTATCTGTAAGTGTTCTGTGTTTAAAAGAGTGGCTAACAAGAAAAGCTTACCTTAAATTGGGTATACTGAGAGAAGGGGGTATTGAGCTTCTTTCTGATGCCTTTTCTGGAAAGGTGATTGTTGTGAAACTAGCCACAGAGGAGATCCTCCATCCTCACAGTTGTTGGAGACTTTTTTTTCCTATGTCTTGGCATGGGGGGAATGGGCAATACAAGGTACTTGAAAAAACAGAGAAATTGCTTTTTTCTGTTTCCTTAGATTTTCTAAAGAAATAGACAATTCCTACTAATACAGTGTGTCTGCAATAACTGAAAGAGGTAGTTTATAATAAATCTATTTCCCTGCTCTTGACTCTTACTTTTTCTCCTTTCCTGTATGATTATTACTTTACAGATACCAGTAAGGAATTGAAGAGGGAAAAAAAATCATGCTTTACTTTCTACAAAAATTCTCTGCAAGCAAGTCGCAATCATTGACTGAGGACTTCCAGAAATAAGTCCTTCCCTTCAGTCAGATTAGCACTGTTTGTTCTAAGCTCAGAAATAAACTATGGGAGTTCCTTGGTAGCAGTAACTCAGATTGTTTCAGTTCCTCTTTTAAAATTACTAATAAATGTTTGCCATAGCCTATATACTTGTTTGTTCTAAATATATAAGCAAAATATGAAGTTTCTTTAAAAGGACATGAAAGGGTTTTTTGTGTTTACAGCATTTGTGACACTTGCTAGTGTTGCTTTGCATATCCTGTAGGGAAAGTATGTGCTGTATACTGAAACATACTTGGATTTTGTGTCCCTTTACAGGAAGCAGACCTAGAAATCTTTACTGATGCAACTCCCTCTCTTGCAAAAGCATGTTAATTTACTTAACTATAAAATAGTCTTTCACTGTTTTTCCTGTCATTTAATTTGTCTACTGAAAACAGTAGATAAACCACAGGGTCTGTTATTATTTGTGATCTCTAAAATGTATACAGACAAAGTACTGGCTGGCATAATGGAAAATCCTGAGACATACAATGCAGTAAAAGTGATAGGCTGTACTTAGCGTAGTGTTTCAGTTTTTTTTTAATGGTCTCAGTAGTGGTCTGAGTGGTAGGAGTACTTGGCAAAGATCTGAACTGACCTTAGAGTAATTTTTATTTTACTCTGTATAATGAAATGAGCATGTTAGTTAATTGGTTTTCCTACAGAACTTTTAAGTCTGCTTTTTTTCTTTTTTTAAGTGGTTTGTAAATGAAAAGTAGTTGCTGTCATTGTCCTTCACATAAAAACAAATCAATTATCTAAGAATAAGCAAATATATTGCATGGGGACTTCTTCAAAGCTGTTAGTTAGTCACTTGTTCTTAGTGAGGAGCCCTCCTTTTTCGGTAGTCATCAGTGTGTGCATAGGTGGTCGTAGGGCTGGTTTACCCTTGTATTTAAACTGCTTGATATAGTTTACTTGGTATAACTGTGGCCACTGGTTTGAGACCATAGTCACAAGAATGTCACTTGGAGTCAGTGAGAAAGCTATCTACTCTTTGCTTTCTGAATCTTTTACAAAATACAGATAATTTATGAAGTTTTTGAAGATTTTAAAAAAGCCTTTGCAAGTTATTATGTAATTTAAGTATCAGGCATACTCTTTTCTTATCCAAATCGTATTTGTGGCTGTTCTGCTCTTTTGACAAGCAATTTTAGAATTACTGTGCAAAACATATAAGCTTAACTAATATGTACTTGTATTCATTTCACTGCTTCTCACTTTCTTTTCCCTCAGGAGTCATCTTACTTGATCTCAGGACTAGATAGGTATGAGATAAGTGTCTTCCTGAAATAAAACTGCCTCAGTTTGTTGGAAGCTTTTACTTGAAGGGGATTTTGACTGGAATGCCATAAACTTGAAAGCCATGAATATCAAATTAAACTCGTGATACCAATAGATGTGATATTCTTGAATGCAGAATAAAACAAAATAATAAAAGTTAAATAAACCAATAGCTATGACCTTTACAACAAATGCAGTAATATTTCATAGCAGTAACACGTACCTCTTTTCTGAATATCTGAAAGAATTTTATCAACAGTTAAAGAAACTCATGACCTTTTGAGTGAGAATAGCAGAGATTCTTGCCTGGAAGGTGTGGAAACAGACACAAAGGGGAGAACTGACTTGTCTGAATAGATGCAAAAGTCCATCAGCAGATCATTTAGGGGAGATGTATTTCTTTGAAATTCGTGTGCTTCTTAGTTCTGTATGTTACCTCTTGCTTATTTTTTTAAGGGCCTAATATAATAATCCCTATTTTAATTAACTTTTTATCATTTCTCAGTATTCTTAAGAAGAAGTGGGCAGTATATTATGTGGTTGTTGTTGCTATGTTGCTATTTATATAAATTTAAAATTAAATATTACTTTTATGTACTTTAATACATTATTTCTTTAATTCATCTGTATTTAAGAAAAAAATTATATGGGTAGTCTAGGGGAATTCAACTTTTAGCCCTTTACTGAAATAATAATTTATTCAGGGTTTTTCTTCTAGTTCATGTATTTTCTGTTTTAATATAGTATTGAATGGTAATTATTCCTTGTATCATCAAAATAAATAGTGTCCAAACTATCCTGTGAAGTGGTCATTTCAGGATAGTTCTCCAAATGAACTTCCTGCTCCAAAGCATTGCATGCTTAAAATATACTTACTTTCCTGGGTTGTAATAAATATATCCGGAAAAATAGAGTAAATACTAGTTGTATAATAAAGTTGCTGTAGAAAATAGTATTACATACTTCATCAAAGGGCATGTGGAACTTCTCTTTTGTATTATGTAGAAGTTTTGTGTCTTAAAGGAAATTCACAGCTTAAATGAGAGAATGTTCTTACAGTGAATTTTTCAGACTTAAAGAATTATGGTTATTGTCATGAAGTATAAAAATAATTCAAATCTACAAACAGCCAGTTGAACAATATGTTTCATGTAGTGGAGGATTACTGTGGGGCACTGCCTGTTCATGCCATGGGAGAGAAGGAGTGGGGAGGAGCGATCTGCTCACTGACTATCTGGTGCTTAGAACTATGCGAATATGGTCATTTAAATTGTGAATTATATTAATGTGGGAGCAGTTGAAGGCACTTTAAGAATCAGCATTTACTGCTGACAAGCTGGAAGAATGACCTGAAATAATTCTCTTAAGAACATAATGGAAAGAGCTACATTTCAAATACGAATAACTATTCAAATAAGTATAAGATGGGATGACTGACAAGACATTTGGCTTGCAGAATATGATCTGGTGATCTATTGCAGGTCATAAACAGAAGAGTGTTTTGCTAATATGGGAGGGAGGGTGCTAAAGTTCTACTGATTTTTGTGGGGTTTTGTTTTGTTAATAAAATTATTATCTAAAAGTATCCTATATAAAACCCAGGAATTCTTTAATCTTCTCTGCTCAGTGCTGTTGAGGCTCAAGTGGAGCCATGTAACCAATATTGGCATGGTGAGTCAAGGTAGAGGTAACCAGGTGGAGAGTGTCCAGAGGAGATAAAAATTGTTAGCTGTCAAGGAAGCATGAAAGAAAAATGAGTGAGAATTTACATTCTTTGTTGCAAGCGTCTCTCTCAATAAACATTGAAAAAATATTTTGTGAAAAATGGAATAACCTCTCTGTGAAGAAGGCTAGGAGTAAATAATCTAGGGGGTGATGAGGACATTAGGGAAAAATACTAATTGTGAGAGCAGTTGAGATCTGTAACAATTTGCATAGGACGTCTAAGGCGTCCCTATCATCAGAGGCTTTTAAGAACAGGTTAGACAAGTGTCTGAGGTTAGCTGATTCCTCAGTCAGGTAGATTAATATTCCTGGGGTCCTTTCCAGCAATTTTCTCTAATTGTCTTGAAAATAACTGCAATAGATGTGGCTTGTATATGAGATAGCACTGATTAGAAAGAGTTGTTGGGTTTTTATTTTCGACAAGCAAAGACTTTTTTTTTTTTCCTTCAAAGCACCAGATAATGTATTTGTTGGATAAATCTTGAGGGGAAAATACTTCTGTACCTTGATGAGAATGAGCTACCTCTTACTAAATTGAAATACAAAAATTACACTTCCTAACCCTGTATTTTTTTGAAAGTGTGTTTGTTTTTTTAGGTGCTTCTGCCCTGCATAGTTAGTAAGTTTAGGATTACCTCGAGTGCCCTTCTTCACCGTGCCTTGATTACTCTGGAAAAGTGAAGATGTATTCAGTAACTTAAAACTGGTATAGAAAGACACTAGATACTTTTGTGGTAGACTCTCATAATGTCTTTTAAATCAAAATTGCTTCAAAGAAATTGCTGCTTCTGGTTTTATAATTATTAAGGAGGGGTTACTATTATTTAATATATTTATTAGCGTCTGTATCAGAGGACCATAAATTAATAAGATTTTAGTCATTTTTTTTCTTTGTTTCTTCTCCTGATGAAAGGGTCTTAGCCTGGATTATTTTTTAGCTATAATATCATATGACATTGGTTTTTAATGCTTCATTTGATTCCCACCCCCCCAGGTCTCTGTCTTGAGAAGTTGCCAGTTTCTTCTTCGGCTAGCAACCTCCATGTGGATCGTGAACAAGAAATTGTTACCTGCTATGAGAAGGCTGGGGATATTGCTCTTCTGTACCTTCAGGAGATAGAAAGGGTAAGCTGGGATGATTTGCCTAATTGAAGAGTTATGTGGCTCATCTTCCATTGATGTGTTGTTACCATCATTTGAGTAACTCAACTAAAGGACAAATAAATATTTACTTTCTTAAGACTTTAATGCACACTTACAATTGGATAATAAATCAGTGTGCTTTAGTGGATGTCTGGTAAATGTCCTGACTCTTCTCTCATTCTGTCCTCTTAGAAAACAGTGCTAGTAGTCTAAAAAGGGCCAGAGCTCCTCTGAACTACTGTGTATATTCAAGATGCTGATCTGTGACCTCTTGTTATCCTATAGTAGTTCATTTATTAACATAGAATTATGGTGTCTTTCAAACACACATGTTGAAATATGTACATTATATGTATGTATTTACTAGCTTTTCAGCTAGTTCTTAAAAATAATTCAAAATGAAGCTATGAAGATTGAAGATTGCTCCAGATAAACATCAACAAGATCCAATAACTTAACTGCTCTTAGAATCATAGAATCATTATGGTTGGAAAGGACCACCAGGATCATCAAGTCCCACTTTCATCTTAATATCTCTCTAACCGCTAGACCATAGCCTCAAGTGCTACATCTACTCGTTCTTTAAACACCTCCAGGGCTGGTGACTCCATCACCTCCCTGGACAGTCTGTTGCAGTGCCCAACCACTCTCTCAGTAAATAATTTCTTCCTAAACCTCCCCTGACGCAACTTGAGGCCATTTGCCCTCGTCCTATCATTAGAAATTTGGGAGAAGAGATCAACACCAGCCTCACTACAACCTCCTTTTAGGTAGTTGTAGAGGGCAATAAGGTCTCCTCTCAGTCTCCTCTTCTCCAGA
>JAVSBS010022108.1:42605-58713 GCA_033124195.1 Coracias cyanogaster
AAATCTGACATTTTTATAAAGAGGACTAAGGTGGATATAAACATGAAGGAATGACTTTTATTCAAAATCATCTTGAACAACTTTTGTAATAATTAGTTATACAAAGCACACTGAAAGAGTACTATTAATATCTGAGTTGGTGTAGAATTTTGATAATGTTAATAATAATTTAATAATTTAAAATTATTTTAAATAATAATTTTAATAATTTTCAGTTGGAATTCAGACTCTAGCTCACTTTTTCCAAGAAAAAAGCCCATGTACTACAAGTCTTGGCAGTAGACTCATTTACAAACCTAAATGTTTCTCTGCTCCCAAGTGAAAAGTGGGTATATAGTTTGATTCTTTACTAAAACTCTACACTTTGGAAGAAAACATTAATTTCATATTTGTGTCTTAACAGAGCACTAAAATAACACTCCACCATTCAGACCTTTTTTTTTTTGGCAGTTACCTTTCCGTGTATTTTCAGAATACCAGCACTTAGCTGTTAGACTAAGTTAGGTTTCAAACACTTTCTAGGTTTTCATACAAGACCATGCATACCTGTAGGATTGTCCTCCCAGTGCTGGCCCACTCTCCCAAGTGACGTCTTTCTGAACTCCTTTTTGATAGTCTATGTTTTAACCACCAGAAGGTGAAAGTGATGCTTCCTTCTCTGGGTGTATGGTAGTGCCCTTCTGCATTTTATTTCTCTCCCCTGTGCATAGTACCTCTATATAAATAATTTTGACAACATTTCAGTGTTTTTCTGTTTACCAAATCTCCACATCACTGTGGTGTGGGTATTTTAAAACAGAATTTCTTCAGAAACAAGTAGCTCTTCAGAGACTGCATTCAGATAGACTCAGGTCTGGTAAGCAACTCAGCAGTGAAGTAGTCTCATTTTTGTAAGAGCATTGCCAGGATGTTTTATAGGGGTGGCTCTATGTTCTCTTTCCTGAAAGAAGTGTTGCAGTAAGCCTCATGCTTAGGAATGTTGCATGAATTCTTACCTGCAATGACTGAACAGAGGAGGAGTATAAAGAAAGGTGATTACTAACAAATATTCTGCTTGAATGTTTTGGAGCATTTGCAGAGTCTTTTCTTTCTAGAAGGTGTTGTCCCTGCTTAGTAAGCATTTTCAGAATTGCCATTGTGTGCAGAAGAGGAATGGAAATCTTGTCCTCCATTCTACTTTGATTTAGTATAACAGCCTGATAGCAAATACAGGAGTTGGCAATAAAAGGACAAAATTCTCATTAACTGTACTGATAAATAATATAAACAACATAAAGTTGTCACATAACTTGAAGTAGTGAAAACTGTGTACGTCCTTCCAGTTTTAAGGTTTCTAGCTAACCAGAAGCAGTAGCTTCAAAATCAAGCATCTCCAGGGGTTACCAAGAGAGTTAGAAAATCAACAGAGGTTTGATAACCTCTTATTTTGTTTCAGTTTGGGGGGGTTGTCTTTTCTTTTTTTTTTTTCTTTTCTCCTCCCTCCTCTGGTTCATTTTCACTATCATTTTTCACTCTTAATGTGTTGCTGTTTTCACACAGCTGTCCAGTATGTTATTCTTTGGCTTTCATATTGGACATACATAGAGAGTCAGTGAATCCCTTCACAACTCAGCTTCTTCAGTAGGTGTTGCCTCTAGTATGCTTTCATTGCAGGGATGCCTCTCTATTCCTCTCACCCTGTATCCTCTTCGATGTCACCATGGGGAGGGCTGAACTACATGCAGCGCTCAGGGCTTGGCCTTGTTTGTCATCTCTTGACACTGTTTCTGATTAAGTACTTGATCTGTTGCTTCAGATTAGCTCTTTGAGTTCTGTCAAATGTTACACGTTCATTGATGCATCCCAGCTGTTTTGTTGCTGCTTAAAATCTTGCATCTTATCAGAGTATATGTCCATTATGGTTTCTGCTGCTAATTTCTGACCCTTGAGTCTTTAAGACAGATTTTAAAACTGTGCCCAGGTTGGTCACTGCTGAAGTTCTCCATGCTTTTATCATGTATGAGATTAAACTGACTGACCTCCTAGGTCTTCAGTTTGGTATTTTAAACAAAAATCACTGTTGGTGATGCACTTTTTCCTTCTATTTCTGTAGGAGTGTTTGTATTTACTTTTAGATATAGGTAAAATAACTCTATAAAGTTTATGACCATACAAATTGACTGATATGTAATACAACATTAAATATTTACAAGAGTACATTCTATTTACTTTATTCCCTCTATTAACTTACTTCCTTAGTAAAACTTTCTGGTGTATTTAGCACTTTTTTCCTGGTGAATTCAAGAATGGCTTTTTAAAAATTTTCTTTGGCACCTACTTAATCTACCCCCATTTCTTCCTCTGACTAGATCTCTGCTTGAAAGGAGAAACTTGCAAAATAATAGGAGGTAAAGGGCAAGACTCTGTCTCCAGAAACTGGATAAGTCCTTTTGTGAATCCAGTTTTTGGATCTTAATAGTTGAATCTGGTGCTTAGTGTATACACATGCACATGTATACATGTAATGTGTTCTATGTATACACTTACATGAAATAATATTCTGAAGAGGAGCTGAGGTGGTAGTGTCAAGAAAAGTAGTAAACAAAATGTGTAGCATCCTGACACTGTGAAGTGGAGTTACCTGCTCTCTTGTTCCCCATACCTACACTCCTGGCATGCATTTTTATTGTTTGCTTTTTTGCTGGTTCAGGTACTTGTTTGGCTCTTCTGTGGCATCATTTCATTCTCCAAAACCGCAGAAAACAAACAGCAAAGAAATTACAGCTTTCGATCTCTTTAATGAGATGAATTGATTCACTGAAAGGTGTGATAATGGCTGGTGTGGATGTGAGAAAAGAAGTAGAACCACACAAGTGAGAGTAGGAAGATGTGAAGGAGGAAAACTGGTGGAAAAAAGGAACGAGCACCAAGAGGGGAGAATGAGACCTTTGTCTTTTGGTAGTGAACCATTAGGTAGGCTTAGCTACCAGTGGCACTGCAGTCTAGGCAGTAAGTGTTTTCATTTTGAATGCGTGAATGGAAGAATTGCAGCTTGATTGGGCTGCTTCAAATACTTAGGCTTGTGTAGCTGTAATGGCACACTGCAGATGTTTCATTTATAAGCCCAAACATCAATCAAGAACGTTCAAGGATTAAGCAAACATGATCTTCTGTGGTGAATTTGAGATACCTAGGATTTTTCTTTCTGCATGAGTTAACAATGGGTAAAATGAGAAGTGTGTCGTGGTGCTTTTGCTTGTTTGTTTGTTTGTTGTTTACTTAAAAATAAATAAAAAAAAGAGTATTTTAGGTTCTGGCAGGAAATAAAGAATTTTCTACATGTAATTCAGAAAATAATACCCAGTGCTAATCAATGTTTTCTGGAAATTATACAGGATTGTGAGAATATTCAAAGTATAAGTATGAAGGAAGAGAAGGAAACCTGAGAGGGAAACCAGAACTATCTGAATCTGCAATTGTGTTGACTTTTGGAGATAGATATCTAAACCTTACCAGGATGTTTGCTTGAGGTGACTTGAATTGCATTAAATCCATTGTTTTTCTAATTGTGGATAAAATTATGCTTCCCCGAATCCCCACCAGCCCCCAGCCCCCACCCTTCCTTAAACCTGAAGGAAAACAGACACAGACATCAGTCACAACTATCCAAAGCATCATCAGTTGTGCAGAAGACTTAGCCTTGTCCATTTGGTCAGACCTTTAATAAGATTATTGCAGAAAGTCGTAGAATTTCAGTCCTTTAAATTTTTTTAAAAACTCATCTTTGTAGGGCTGTATAAAGCAATTGCCCCAGTGTGGTAAATGGCACGCCTCAGTATTAGAGTATTGTTCTGTTGCTGCTAAGGAGTTAATCTCTTGATTTGTCACATTTCTTGCTTTTTGCTTATATAGTTACTTGATTTAATGTAAAATTTCTGGTCTTAATACTGTGTAAATTATGCTTAATTGACGACAAGTTATTAGTTCGAGTGTATGGATTTAAATCACTGTTGTGTTTTTTTGTAAACTTGTCAGTCATACCAAAGTTACTGAAATGCCACTGTTCTGATTGGCACACAAGGATTTTGTCTGCCCTCACTCCTTCCCTTTAAAGCAAACACCTTTCTTTTCTTTGCTATTTGAATCCTTGGGAGAAAACCCCAAACTTTAAAGCTTACAATGTGCCACTGAGTTTGCAAACATTGCACTTCTTTTGAGGGGGGGGCAGGAGAGAGAGAGAATGTTAGACTGAATATTTTGGCTTTTTAATTGTTAAACATAAGGATAAAGCCTGACAAACAAAGCCGTTTTCACATTAATGGAGAAGATACTATCAAAATACGCTGTAAATATGAAGTATGTGAATCTTATAAATAGTTCTGAGGTTAATTTTTAAACATTTGTTTTGTAGCCTGTTGTGAGTATATTGTGATTAGATCTCACTCCCACTGTTGTAATTTTATCCTAACATCATTCAAATACGGACTGCTAATCATTGAGCAGTTTCTGTCATTCTTTTGGTTTTGTTTTGGTTTGGTTTTGTGTGTGTGTTTTTTAAAAACACAAAGATAAGAATTATTTGTCTCGAGCGTGAGGTTCATCTGGACTACTAATGCCAAAGTACTGCATTGTCCAATGCCAAACATGCATGGCTTTTAAAACCAAATACTTAAACCAAGACCTCTTGGTTGTGATGGTGACAAACATGTTTGTGCCAAAATTTGCTACTGCTGGCCTACATGCTTATATTCAGGTCTTCTGATCCTGCATTGGAAGTTTGTCCTTACTGCCCCTTAATTTTCTTCCTGCACTTTCTTTGTATCATAGCTAATTATTGAGCTGTCTGTCTCTAAGAGTGAGCACCTTTGCATAGATGCAGTTAAAATATTTTCATTATTCTAAACAGAAAAGCTGCCTCAAGTTACCAAAGGAGCATAAAAGTTGTTGCTAACATAAACTGTTGGGGTTTGGGGTGCAAATATGAAGACACAAGGATGTAAATTAGCCCCAAGGGCATCAATCCATATAGACTTCCAGGAGTAGATTGTACTTTTAAATCCTGGTTATCAGTCTTTGACTGGTATAGTGCTACTTAAAGAGTCAAAGTAGGTTTGTTTTTTTTTCTTGAAGAGTTAAAGCGGCAAACATTTTAATTAGTCTTTAAAAGCTAGGAAGATGCAATTCAATGGGTTTAACTTGAGCATGTTCTGATGGGAGGCAGCCATATGAAAACACCTGTATGTAACTAGCAGTGTCTCTCTGTGGGGTCTTTGTCTTGTCTGAAGTTACGGAAAATGTGTCAGCTCTGAGTGCATGTTAAGGTACCTTAAAATTCCTTGTGTGGAGAATGGAAGAGATCTCAAAGTCATTTACAGACACTGTGGGACGTTGTTTTCTAAGTTAATTTGCCCTTTTGCTCTGGTGTTCAGTCAGCACGGGTGGAACTGCTAACATGAAGGTGCGTTGTAGTGAAAAGCAGGTAAAAGTTGAGTGTTTCCTAGGCTAGGTGGGAAAAGTATGTGCCAGAATAGCAGCCACCGTCGTCTTCTCAATGTTACAAACTCTTAACAAATACAGGAAATGTACTTTGCTAAAGCAGTGCAGTGTGGAGATCTACCATATTATTTGTGGTGTATTTTGCTTCATTACTTGTCTCTCAAAGCATTTAACTCAATTTTTGAGTGATTTAGATGGTAGTTTTAAAGGTTATTTTTTGTTTTACTATGCTTCATGTGGAATATGCTTGACAAATCTATATTGTCTTTGTATTCACTTGTGCAGTGGATCAGTGTTAAATGCTTTGTGAAGCAAAACCTAATTCTGCATTTAAGCTTGTTTGTTGGGTTTTTTTCTTGCGCAATCTTACTGCTTTTTCTGTGATACAGTAGAACTTCAGTCACAAGTTTCAGTCCCTTGCAGATGCTTATAAAAATGTAATGGGTAATTAATAACAACCTGTTATGAAATATTTAAGGACTTTGAAAAGTCGCATACTTTTTCATAGAGTATTTTTTTGTTGTTCTTATAACAGATAAAGAAAACTTCATATGGAAAAAATGCTAATTATTACATTTTTGTAAAGATTTTAATTATTGTGATTTGAAGTTCTACTACATAGTATATGCTTCATCTGTATTGGGAAATCAGTGTTTCAAGCTGATAAGTTCTTGCTCTTTTTTGACAGTTTTGCAGGGAACATTTCAGTTTTTTGGCAAGTCTGTTTGGTTTTTTAAATCTTGTTATGAGGACACATCTGTGACTTTGCAATACAGTCCTTGAGAGAAAGCTTCATTCATGGGAAATATGCACTTAGAACAGAGGACTTAAAGCTGGGATTCCAGTGGTCTGGTTTGGCTCTCTAAAATATTTGCAATATAGTATTGCTGAATGGTATGTATTTTGGCTTTCCAAAGGTGCTGAAGGTGTTCAGCTCCCATTGAGCTCAGAGGTTTTCTTAAAATATGACCTAGTGGCTTTCTGGATTTACTCAATTAGCATATGAAGTTGTTGTAATATTCATTAGCTATTAAGAGGCCTCCCTGTGTGAAAGATATAAATAAATATGATCTTTCATGCAATTATTTCCATGTTAGATGTGTACACAAGATTAACTTTCTTTATTATTTACTAACTGGCCACTCTGTGGTCAAGCTCTGCTGTAACAGGGACTTTCTACAAATGATCGTCATTTCTTGTGTGACTGGTTGTTATTTCTTTTTAACCAACTGGTTGCTTACTTTGACATAACTTTCAACCTCTTCATACAGATTTTGTTATTTGGAAGTACGAGTTCTTTTAAAATAAGCTTTTATATAGCAGTATTTTAGAAGATGAACTTGTGCTAGTGAAAGATTTCTATCTGTGCTGGAGACTAAAGTTTCTGAAATACGCTGATAATCCTTTATATAATAGAAAAGAGATGATCTCTCATGGACTTGGAAGAGTTAATGAGTAGGTCTCTAGGTAAAGTGATAAGAGTTCTACAGTTCTATAGCAAGATCTCTTGCATAAAACACTCTGATTTTAAGTATTTTGCAACTAAATTTAAAGGAAGTATCTGTGTAAAAATGCTGGCTTTTTGTACGAAGTCACAATTCAGAAGATCAGTATTTTAAATATACTTGTAAATAAAGACATCAGAATAAGGAAGGCAATTTCGACATCAGCTTTATAGTGCAGTGCAGTAGTGCTTTTACTTATGAAAAGCTTACACAATATGTAGTATTTCTTTTCTCTTTTGAGCCTGTTAAGTAAATTTTAAATCATAAAATCACATCTTAAGATAATCCAACTCTATAACAAAACACTATGACATTAAAACAATATGACATTTCACTAATAGTGAAATGACTGTCCTGTGTGTTGAGGTTGCAGAATTCAGTTGTTCAGCTCAGCAAAAAGCCAGCCCAGTCCTTCACTAGCACAAAGATAAACTGTATTAATATAGAGTAAAATCTTCTTAACTACTTCTAAGTGCAATACAAAAAGATAGCTAAGATAACTGATATAGAGATGGAAAAAAAGATAAAGCTGGAAGACCATTCAAAATAATTTATTGTTTGAGAAGAAAGTTCAGATCTGCTAAAATTGTTAGTATGAATGATGCCTCCTCTTTGAGGGTCTTCAGTCTCTTTGCAAAAGCTGTTTAGGCAGCAGAAGTGGAAGAAGCATAGACGAAGAAACTTTGGCGTTTGCAGAAGCAACACCAAAAGCCAGCTGGAGTCTAGAACAGAACACTGATCCCTCAGTCCTCTTCTGGCTGCACAGTGGGCCGTGCTGTGTGTGCTCTTTCCTCTCTGAAAAGGAGTTTAAAGTTTTACATTTACTGAGGATTATAAGAAGTATTCCTTTTTTATTTCCCTTTTTTAAGGTGTCAAGAGGCAGCTAAAATGGAATGCTGGGGTCTTTTTCCTCCAAAATTTATGCTTTGAAGCCTTATGGAACAGAAAATAAAAACCATTGTTGTAGTGAGACCAACTTCTGTCTTGCTTTTTCCCTTTTGTGGTGGTCACTTCTTACACTTTCCCTTGCTTGCTCTTGAACTGTCTACTGGTGATGAAAATGTTTCTTTTTTCAATAAAATGGCAGAAAATGTTGTTATAGTAGCCAGTGGTGAGGTTCCCAGATTAAACAAACAAACAAATATCTTGCAGAAAGGCAATGATGATATGCAGGAAAAAAAGCCCGATAGCATGGATTTTACGACTTTATCAAGTAATCTATTAAGGTGTTACTACATCCAAGTTGGAATATTGTCAACTTCTATGTTTATATACAGGAACTTGACGAGAGGAGTTGGTAGATTTAGAGAGTTACTAAGAGCTGTTGAAACAAGAACTACACAAAATCTGCGAATGGTAAGTTATATTAAAACACATTCCTCTTGCAACCCCTCAATTTTAGTAGGCAGGTAAAGCATAAATATAGTGGATGAGTGAGAGACAAATTATCAGATACAAAGTGTAGTCAGGATCTGTTATCCACCACTTTAAAAGGTTACATTTCCTGGCATAATTAAATGATTAAAATAAAAAGGAATGTTTGATGCCCAGTCTCTCCCCTATTTCTTTTTCCTGTTTGTAGTTATGGTTAAAACCTATTTGGTCTCTAACTGACCATACTTTCATCCTTAATCATAGTTGCCATATTTGACTTACATTGTTCACAGGGGTATTTTTCCATGGTTTTGTGATGTAATGGGAGTGAGGACAGAATGCAGCGTTGTTAAGGTGTGTTGTACTAAGTTGGAAGTTATCAAGTTGCCATTTCTTTATTTTTTGTGATAAAGTCCCTTAAAGTAAAATACTAAAAGCAGAATCATGCAGGTTTGTTATTTATATGTCAGAAAATAAACCTTTACCAAAAGAGTGATAAATCTGTGTTGCATCTTTTATAAATAGAAGGCCAAGGCTTATCTCTTGATAATGATTTTCAAAATGTCCTAGATGAGATTTCTAATACTAGGCCTTTAGAACTTCCAAAGTGATAATAAGGAAGGCAATTGGTTTCTTACTTCATTTAATAACTCACTCCTAGTAAGGATATTAAAATTATTAAATAATGGACTTTCAATGGAGAGGGATAATATTTCAAACTTTAATAAAATAAAAGATGAAGGGCTTCTTATGTTATAGGAATTAAGGCTGAAGATACAGATCATATGGTGTTGTCCGTGGCTTAAACATTACACGTGTTGCTGGGAAATACAGCCAATTCTGATGCAGACATCTTATTTCTGTTGCCCTGGTGCTAACCTCTGAGTTTTCATAATCCTGCTATATAGTCGTGCAGCTTGTATGCATGTGTATTAAACATCAAAGAGGAGATTAACCTGATTGTTATGGATTGTAGGATGACTTCAAATTTTAAATTAATATTATTTACTTAAATAATATTTATGTAAATATTTCTACACTTAAATATATAGCGCCAAGAACAGTTGATCAAAATAAACTTTTTCATGCTGATATACAACCTTGTCTCACTCTTGCTGAGCCTTACCAAGAGCAGCAAACACCAGCACCTTCAAGTACAAATTGTCAGAAGCCTCAGTCAGTTGCGTTTTGGATTCTTTTTCTGGTGGGTTGATCCTGGCTGGCTGCCAGATGCCTACCCCGCTGCTCTCTTGTTCCATAAGAAAGGGTTCTTAACACAACAAGAGGAAAATAAGGTAGAAAAGCTTGTGAGCTGAGTTAAAGACAGAGTTTGCTTACCAGTTACTGTCATTGGCAAAACAGACTTGACTCGGGGGTAATTAACGTAATTTGTTGTCACTTAAAAGAGAGTGGGATAGTGGAAAACAAAGGCTAAAACACCTCACCCCCTTTCCCCAGGTTCAACTTCAGTCCTTCATTTCTGACTCTTCTACCACCTCTCCCTACCCTCTCACTCCCTGAGCGGTGCATGGGAGGTTTAGGGTTGCGGTGAGTCCATAACAGTTCCTCTCTGCTGCTCTTTACTCCTCACACTTTTCCCTGCTCTAGAGTGGGGTCCTTCCCATGGGTTTCAGTTCCTTCAGGGAATATCAACTTGCTCCACTCCACAGAATCTCCCCTCAGCAGGCTGCAGGGTGGACATCTGCTCCACTGTGGTCTCTCCCACAGAAACATCTGCTTTGAGCCTGGAGAGATACTAGAGGTTATTTAGCACAAAATATCTGAAAATATACCTGGATGTGCTCCACTTTTAGGAGCAACAGTTGTTGGTGTTGATACTTCAGAAGTATCTGGATTTAACTGATAAATTGGAAAAACTGTTTGCTATTGCCTTTTTTTCCTTGTGTTTAGACAATTGAACTGGGTACTTGTACCTTCCCAATATGCCTGTTTTTTTGATATTTTAAAATAACTGAAAATGCATTCTACATGACTAGTCTTCATTAGAAATAATCCAAGTGTTTTTGGAGACTTTGTATTCAGCAATTCTAAGGAAAATATTTATCTTTCACATTTACAGACGATAGCAAGACAACTGGCTGAAATTTTGTTACGAGGAATGTGTGAACAGAGTTATTGGAATCCACTGGAAGATCCTCCTCACCAATCACCCCTAGATGATCCACTTCGAAAAGGTTCCAATACTAAGAATTATGCACTCAGTAGAAGACCACGGGTATACACTGGAGAAAAGTATGTCTGAGTTTATATTTCTTTTGTTTCTACAGTTGCAATTCTTACACAATGCACTGGGTAATTTAGTGTATATTTTTGTAAATGTAGGAGGAATTGGGCAATATCAATGGGAATGTTTCCTGTGTTGTGTGTATATTTTTTTTCTTTTTTTTTTCCCAGAAGAGAACTAGGGAAGCAACATGCTTCTCCAAGCAGAAGTTTGCAATGTATGCATGGGACCTTTTGTTCTCGATTCTCAAAATATGTTTTTTTCTTGTTCTGTACTGGAGTATATGGTAGAGTCGATATCTCTTTTTATACCTGGGACACAAAATAAAACATGAACTGCATAGCAAATCTGAGATTGCACATTTTATGTGATGTGCTGTTTCTAGACCTCTGTTCTCCTTTATCATAGAAAGGAAAGAGCAATATAGAGATTCAGATTCATCCCTGAAGTATTATAGAAATCCAAAACATATCTAGCATTTTCAAAGGTAGTTTATTTCCCAAGGCAGCTACCTATTAATCTTCTTAGGTTAGTTTTGGTATTTCCCTATGATAGCACCTTTTGTTGAGCTTTATGCTTTCACTGTTTCAGATAGGTGGTATGCTATGGATCACTTTTCTGCATTATATCCCATGGTTAATTCTAAATTAGCTTTGGTGTGTATGTCTTCCTTTTTGAAAATGTGTGGGTTTTTTTCAAAACTGATCACTATTAGTATTAAATGTGGGTAGCTATTTCCTTGAATTTGAACTTTTTCTTAAAAGTTAGGAGCTTGTTGGTTTTTTTTTGTATCTTATCCATGAAAAATGGTGTCTAAGGTAAAGTTGTTTTCCTTAGACGCACTGGCTGTACCAAAAATATATACTGACAAAAGCTTGCACTTCATTACAGTCCTTGAGTGTAGCTTAGTGCCTGAAAATAACATGCTCGTGTCAAAGCATACTGCTGAAATCTTGACCATTTAGCACTGTCTTTTTAAATTTATTTTTTATGTCACTGATACTAGGTTTGATCTGATGAAACTTGCTTGCTTGCTTGTTTTGATACATGCTGGAAAGCACTGTGAGCCAGAGAGCTGAGTAATAAATTGTAACAGTGGAGATAATGATCTAGCCAAGATTGTGATTTGCTGTAGTAGGACAGTGCTAAGTAATGCAGATGGAGAAGATTGAAATTCCATTTAAACTGAAGAAGAAAATTTTTCAGAAGATGTTGTGGGCTGTGGAGAATATGGAGATACTCAAAATCCAACTGGACGTGGTCCTGGGCAGCCTGCCAGTTGACCCTACTTTGAGTAGAGAGGCTGTACTAGATGATCCCCAGACACCTCCTGTAACTTCAACTATTCTGTGATTCTGTGGAATGGGTGTGATCTGGAAATCTCTTTTGAGGAGACTGTTGTCTCTTCAATTTGAAATTTTTGATCCTTTTTCCCCAAATACATATTTTTTTATACTCTTGTCCAGCTGGATTAAAACCGAGGTGTTTTGGGTTTTTTAATTTCAGTCTTGTCTGACTATGTCTAGAATGTGAAGTAATTAAAAGGCAGTCTTTTGAGCTTTAGGAAAAGGTGCAGGCATAGAGTTGAACATTCAGTTTGCTAAAAATACCTACTCTTTTTCTCTGCAAGTACATGATTACCAAACTGTGCACGCAGGCAACCTTTTTGTTAAAATGAAGATACCTGGTTTGTGGGTACACCTTGAACACTGCACTTAAAAAGTATGCATTTGTTGCCCTAAAGTGAAGGAATCTCTTTTAAGCACAGCCACACATTTTCTTGTTCAAGCTACTTGGTTTCACACAGCAAATCCTAAAGAACAGTCTATTCCTCTCTTACAGTATTTATGTCTTATTAGTTAATATGAAACTTTTTTCCTTAATGTTACCGTGTTGTTATGTGCAGTAGAGTCTGCTTTTATGGCAGGTAGCTTATGGAAGTAGTCCTACCGTAAATTCTGAAATGTTTTGTTTCAGTATTCATAGTGTCTTCGCACTGTAATGTAAAATACCGTCATACTGCATGCATTTGAGTCGTTTAGTTGCATTTATTGCAGATTTCCATTAATGAATACTTGATACAGCAGCAAGCCCACATAATTATAATGTCATTATTACTACCAAGTAGAATGGCCTTTATTTCTGTAGATTTCTAGCAATTCTTCTTCCTTGATCCAGAATAGTTATAGCAGGTTTCACAGTCTTTCAAGTGTATGTTGTTCATTCTCAACTCATCCTTTGGTAGAAACATGTCTCCTGGCAGAAGTGGGGCTTTGCTCAGTGTAATTTTCTTGTTCTTGGAACATGCAAGTGAGGAGTTCCACAATTTCAACAGAGCATGTAATTAGGTCCTCTTCTTTCATCACATCAGTGTGATTAATACCAGATCAGATAAAACATGTCTAGCCAAGTGTCTCATCTTGAGCAGTGGTTGAAAGTAAGTACCTAAGACAGTTAATAGCAAGACAGATATGTAGGAAGCATTTTCCTAGGTATTCATCTGACCACCAGCTCTTTCTGAGTCTGAGATGTACTGTTTTTTTCTAAGTATGCTGCCTGAGGTCTTAAATAACTGTTGTGTTCTTTTGAGGGTGGCAAATGTGATTAGGTTAATACCATGTTTGATTTTGTCGATCTCAGTATTACTGCCTCTTCAGTTTTCTTTATCCTCAGTTGAAGAACTGTTAAACTTCTTGGTTTGCCTTTGGTAGACATTTCATGTTTCCAGTTGCCTGTTTTGCTCTGCCCTATTACCTGGGAATTACTTTACTCATAGACCTGCATGTCAGGAGACACAGAAAATGTCTGAGTCCATTCAACTCAATCGAGCTTTTTGAATATACAGGTCAAAGAAATTTCCCAGTAATTTTCTGCATGAAGAGGACCTTCACTGTTTGAGACGAACATCAATTTATTTACCAAAATATATTCGAAGTTATAGGAGAAGATAATGTTTGTTTTCATTTTGATAAGTGATTCTTTAGTAGTTCTCATTGGGGCAACTTCACTTTTTTCTCTGAGAAAGTAATTTCTCCAGCAACTATTTCCTAGCATTACTCTGCTTTCTGGGAACCATTGCCAGCCAGTCAGGTTAAATCTACTTCCAGGTTGCTAAATTCTGCACTGAAGACTGGATAGGTAAATGGGGAGCTCTCTGATACTTCCTCTTCACTCCTCATTGCCTGTCCTGGGTGGTTCTTATTCATGAGTAACTGTGTTTTGAAATTTCTTATGTAAGAATAAAAATGTCTTCCAAGATTTAGAATACTCTTCAAAGTCTGCTGAGCAACTTGCATCAATAAAAAAAAATAAAAATCTAACAACAAAACAACTGCCCTGGGGTCTTAGCTCGGTACATTAATTACCACAATAGATTCACAATGTTGCCTTCAAACTACCTGGTGTTCAGATGTGTTCTAGTTTCCATTTCCTTTCAGGCATTTAATTACTGCTTAAATTTCTAGTGCATTAAAAAAAAAAAACAGCAAAGATGTTTTAATCTCAAACTATTTTTTTCTCCATCTGTAATTTATGGTACTCTAAGCACCCTTGGGACAACAGGAATTGCTTATTAACAACAAGAAGCCATTTTCCACATTTAAACAGTTAATCGTGGAATTATTGGTCTGAATTAACATGAGAAAGTACTTGTGCTAATTCAGAAACTGTGTAGATAAAGAAATCTGAAGAATTAAAACATGGTCACTGGGGGTTTGTGTGTGTGTGTGTGTTTGAGAGAGAATGAATGAATGAATGAATGAATGAATTCCTACCAGTCATGTACCCAGTGCAGATTACTGTTGTCTGTCCACCAGTATAGAAAAGTATTCAGAAAGCATAGAGTGTTAAGAGAAAGCAGTAAGGTTTGCAAACTAGTACTAGTCAAGCCTTCAGTATTAAGTGATGAGGAAGTATAATTTATGAAAACCAAGTATTTTAACTGCTTGGAAGTAACAGTGGTTATGGCAAGCAGTCAGAGATTGCCATGGCTCTATTAAAAAATATTCACAGATATTGAATGCATCAGGAAAACAATTCCCAAGCATATCTGATGAAAGACTTATGAAAGTATTTATCCCCATATTGCCTAAAATACAAAAGTTATCTTGTTCTTGTGTGAGAATTTCTTGTTGCCGACCTTTGAACCAGTGATTTAGATTCAGCTCAGATAGATCAGGTGCCAGAGGATAGTTAAACTGTGGGCACAGTTTCTACAGTTGCCAAATTATGTGCAGTTTTGATATTTGAATGTGTTCAGCTCTGACAGCTGTGATGGTTGTGTTCTCTCACTGTGTTTGGCCAGCTTTTCTGAAATTCAGATTTAGACCATTACAAAAAAATGCATTTTAACAAATTGTTTTTTCTATGCAAGTTACTCTCTGTTTTCTTTCATGGAATTTTCTATTTTTTACAGTATTCTTATTGTGTTTGTATAAGCTACTCCTAAAAGTGATGTGTTCTGCTTAAATAATGAAATTCTCATTTTGAACAGCATCTTTTGTCCTCAAGAAAATACAGAAGAAGCCTTACTGTTGCTGCTTATTAGTGAATCTATGGTAGGTAAAATAAAGTGAATGTGCATGTGCTGTATGTGTCACTGTTTTCCTTGTTTGTTTGGGGTTTTTTAATGACAATAGAACCTTTTGAGCATCTGTTATTTATGACTTGTGTTTTATTTTCTGTTAGGAAAGCAGGCAGTTACTTCTGAAACTCAGCCTTCCATTCCTCTGAGTCAGCAGGATGAGGTCTGCAAGTGTTATGAATAGGAGCTTTTCTCCTTCAGAGTGACTGAAGTCAGCCTCCTTCTAACCATAGGCAGGTGAACACAAACCCAGGTCTTTCATTTGGCTTCACTTATCAGTATGAACCATGGTTAACACCAGCTGGTTGCCATTCAGACAGACTCAAAATGTCAGTTGTTTTTGTTGTAAAACTCAAAGAAAAAACTAATGCTCATAATAAACATAATGAAAAAGCATTTTCCATTGTGCGTTAAATCTCAGATGTCACTTACATTTTTAAATGATTTTTAACGATACTGGCATCCAGTTTACTTTGCAACTGGAATTCTTTTTTTAAATGTCCTCGTTTCCTCAATAGGTGATTCCTTTCAATGGCCTACTTGTGCCTTTTATCAGCCTTTCATATTTTCCTCTAGTATGATTTTGCTAGGTTTTCACGTACCAGCTGCCACATACTGCCATTCTCACATCAGGTCAGTTCTGTGTTCTCAGATGGCAGAAACGAAAAGCTGAGGCTGGAATTTTTTCCTGTTTTTCTAACTTTTTTAAATTAAAAAGAAGTAGGAGGTTGTCAGTGAGTTTTCTGATTTCTTTTTTGGTAACCTCTAAGTTTTCTAAAATGAGCATCAATAAATTTAAGATTAAAAGATCATTAAAAACTCAGATGTTAAATACTAGATACCTTTGATCTTATTTTAAAAGCTGCATTATAACATAATTCTAATATAGTAACTCACCTATCAATCATTTAATGGAATAATGTTCTA
>JAVSBS010022108.1:58813-82459 GCA_033124195.1 Coracias cyanogaster
TAAGCAATAAAACACCCTTAAAAATCGCTATAAATAATTGTTTTTATTTATTTTAATGAATTAACAAACCCCACAAGTATGCTATAAAAGAAATAGAATCCGCCAAGTCGCGACTGGATGGGAAGATTGAGCATTAAAATACTCATCACTACAAACTTACCTTTCTGAAAGTTGGGAGCTGTTGCTTCACCTTCAGTGCATGCTAACTTACTGGCTGTAGTAGGTACAAAGTATTATGTGACTTGTGATTTTGAGACCAGTATCTGGGAAAGAACTAAGAACAGTTCCAAAAGATTGAGTAATCATTGCTGTTTTGAGATGATACTGTTATTAAAGTAGTATCATCCCTTCCTTGCTTTTTATGTGAATTACTAAAAACACAGGTAAGGTGTCAAGACTTCTGTCCTTCAAGAAGTTATTCAAGTCAATATTGGAAAACAAAATGAGGGCCTGAAATATAAGTAGCATTTTGTATAAGTAATCAAATCACTCTGTATATATGAGCCTTAAATCATACTGGGCACATTGCTGGCACCTATTAAATCTGGTGTCCACCAGGACCTCCAGGTCCTTTTCTGTGAAGCTGCTTTACAGCTGGATGGCTCCCAGCATGTACTGACTGATGCCTGGGGTGGCTCCTTCCCAGGTACTGGAATTCGCACTTCCAAGTCTTTGTTGAAGTCTTTGATGAGGTTCCTATTAGCTCATTCCTCCAGCCTGTTGAGGTCCTTCTGGATGGCAGCACAGCTCTTTGGCATATCAGTTCCTCCTCCTAGTTCTGTATCATCAGCAAACTTGCTGAAGGTACGTTCTGTGCCATCTTCCAGACCATTAATGAAGATTTTTGAAAAGGATCAGGGCCAGTATCAGTCTCTGGGGTACACTGCTAGTTACTGGCCTCCAACTAGACTTTCTAGAATCATGGGATACTTTGGGTTTGAAGAAACCTCTGAAGATCATCTAGTATACAGTCCCTGCAATGAGCAGAGCTGCCTTCAACTAGATCAGGTTGTTTAGATCCCTGTCCAGCCTCACCTTGAACGTTGCCACAGATGAGGACTACTTTGTTTCACTGGTTGCCACCTCCCAGACTCAGCCTTACCTGTTGTTCTTAGCGGATGGTGAATGAGTGGAGCATATCCTTGCTCCCACTGCGGGTGGACTAAGTTACAGTGCTCACCTTTGCCGCAGGCTTAAAGTCTGCATAGGGTAAGTGTGGCCTGCTGACACATTGCAGCTTAACTAATTGTCACTTTATTGTGTCTGAGACCATGACGGTTCTGAAACACTGATCACTTAAGTTTGTGTGTACATTCTGTTTTATAATGATGCAGAAAATGGTTGTTGAAATATATAAGGTAGCTTTAATACTTACAAGGCATCCTCTCCTGTAATAACTGCTTTGGCACTGTCAGCCATTTGTGCTCAAGAAGTGCTAGTTCATAGCTTGTTCTGTACTCGCCAGGAACTGAGTCAAATACTGATTAGATGTGGAGTTAGAAAGGAAGAAATTCTTGAAGTTGACTAAATATTTATGCAGTGTAGAAAGGAAAAGCCAAGGACTTTTTGATCAAAAGAAAGCAAAATGCCTGTTTGGGGTGTGTGTGGGGTTGTGTTTTGGGGGGCTGTGTGTTTCCAAACCAAGCTGTTGATTATTCAGTTGATAATTCCTGAAATGTCTGTGCATTTTATGCTCCATGTATCTCTCTGAAAATTTCTTTCGGTATTGAATTGTTCCAATTTTAAAGATCTAATGAGTATGTTCAGAGCTTAAAATGTTATCCTGTTAAAGAAACAATGTATCCTCCCTCAGTGTGTGTCAGTCCTCACCTCTGAAAGAGGAGGGAATAAGCTGCCCATTAAAATTTAGTGTATTTCAGTAAATGTCTAATGGGGCTATGCCCTGTGTAACTACAAAAAAAAAGAAAAAAAAAATAAAAGGAGGATGAGAGAGAAGGATCTTTAACTTCTGACTTCAAATTACCAGATATACTAGCATTTGTACCAATGGGAATACTAAACATCAAGAAATCTAGAAATAGATATCAAGATAAGGTATTTTCAGAGGCTTGATGTTATAGTGGGAGAAGTACTGGGTAGTTCAATATAGGCAGTCTTAGCTACTGGGAGACCTGAATTTTATGCTTTGCTCTTTAACAAGAGTTCTCTGTGAACATGGTCAATTCATTTAATCCAGTTCTAGCTCAGTTTTCTTCCTTCTGGAAGGGAAAGGTTTAATTAAGGAATTAACATTTGCGATCTACCTTTTAAAAGACAGGATTGAAAGTGTGAAGCCTGACTGCAAACATGGCCTGATTCCAGACCTGTGCCCAGAGCCAGGGATAGTTTTCACTTCTCCCTAGTAACTCTTGAAGGTGACTGCATGATTATCCTGGGCAGGTTGCCACCCAAAAGTGAGAGAATAGTGTCGTAGTGTTATGAAGAGAAAAGAAATTGAGTGCCTTATTTTACAAAAGCTGGTTTAGAGGATTTGTGGATTTTCTTAATATGTTTTACTAGTATACAAAAAAAAAATAAAAATTAAAAGATTAATATGCATTATATTAAACCCTTATTTTGTTTCTGAGAACTCTTCAATAATTTGAAATACCTTACCTAATTTATGTAATTAGACTCAAGTAATTAAAAATAGATCCATATTGAAGCATAAATCTTGCTACTAATGTATAAAACTGGTGATTCTTGCTATCTATAAATTAGCACGTATTGTCTCTCTGTATCACCTGAATCAATTGCTGACTGTCAGGCTGAATAGAATGATAGTTACTTGAGCAGAAATATAGGCCAGATTGCAATGGCTGACTTTGATTTTTTTTGTGGTACATTTCAGGCTAACCGTGATGCTGTACTGAGCAGAATACCAGAGCACAAAAATGATCGTATCATCAGTTTACAAAGTGCATCTGTAGTCTACGATTTACTTACAATAGCTTTGGGAAGAAGAGGACAATATGAAATGCTGTCAGAGGTTTGTCGAATATTAAACTGTGTCTTCATTGTTTATTTCTGTTAATCATGTTATTTGTGGTAATACTTAAGGGCTGAACGAAAATAGGGCACTGTCTTTGACTTCTGTATAAATACAGTAAATATTTTCCACCCCAAACAGTTTAATGTCCAAATTTATACAAATGACTTAAGGTCATCAAGCACAGAAATTGTGTGAAAGGTGTGGAAAATGTTTAATGGCACAGAAATTCACATGATTTTTAGGCAGCAAGGTGTGCATCTGCTTAAAAGGATACACATTAAATAGAGACAGCAGGAAATAATGGCAAAAGGTAAAAGCTGTTGTGGATATAAATGATCGATATAAATACCTAGAAAAAAGATTTGTGATTTTTTTTATTTAAAAAGAAAACTTTTACTCTTCATAATACTTGGAGTGCTCCAAAGTCTTTGTAGTTTGTAAAATGGATTTGAAGTTAATAAAACAGAAACATACTACTTTTTCAGGTCTGTAGGAAAGTGAATTCTCTATCTCAAATGTGCTGTGTTTGATTATGCAGCTTACATGTGTTTTGTTTGATTGTGGTGACTGACTTCTTCAGGAAATTTTCAAGAATCATTAACAATTTTATACTTAAGGAACAGCTACAGGTCTTTGGGCAGAGCAGATCTTTCTGCTCCTCAAAACAGTGCCCACTCAGCAGCAAGATACTGGTGCTGGCCCTGAGAAATTTTTTGTATCCAGAGACAACACTTCAGCATGTGTGGCAGGAAGGCATATCCAGGGATTGATTTGCTGAGAGTGGTTTCTCTCTACCATAATAGAGGACTTTTATTAAGATAAAAATAAATTTTAAAAAGTCCCAGTTCTCTGGTATATGTTGACAGTCACCCTTTAATCTGCATCTTCTGTGATGTTAAGCTCTGAATTTGGGTGTTTTTCTTCTTGAATGGACTTCATAGCTGCAAGATGTACATACAAGTCAGCTTTAGTACAATAGAAAGTCTTTCACAAAACTAAGGCATATGAAAGCTCATACAGTACTGTAATCCTACAACATAATCTAATCAGGAATATTTATATTTACTTGCTGCTACAGACAGTATCACCTTCGTGGAGTTTTAGGCAGTTACGCTGTATATTTTACTCTAGAACTTTTTAAAGGATAGACATTGACAAGTATTGTAAAAAAAAAAAAACCCAAACCAAAGCAATAACAACAAAAAACCCCAAACCAGAACAAACTTGTAAAGGTAACTGATTTCTTTTTTCTTTAAGCAGCTGGCAACCTTTCCTTTTTGTATACTAGCCTAGCAAGTAGGCAGGGGTAGTATAGCCCCAGGTTCCAATTTTGATTCTTCTGTCTGTGGTGTCATGGTGGGGTTTTGGTGGTGGTGGTGTCTTTTTTTAAACATTAAGCAACCAGTATGTTAGTGGGAACATCACAGGCTCCTAGGATTCCTCCACCATCTCCTTTGGGACACTTTGGATAGTATTTATGTCACAGTAGATGCAACTTGTTTGCAGTTCTTCTTGCCTTTCTTAATGAGATTTTTGGTTTCAACAGGAAAGCTAGAGGTATCTCCATTCTTAGCCATGTTTCTTGATGTCTAGGACATTACCCTTAAGGGTAGAAGGGAAGTTAACATTCCCTTCTCGTGGAGAAGAGCATAAAGCTTGCTTCCGTCACTGCCTGTGTTACTGGTTTAGCCCCTGTAGCTGACAGATCCTTTTCCTTCTGTTTTGAGAGCAGTTGAATGTTCTAACTAATGGAAGATGTTTAATTCAACTTAGATCTTTGGTTTCAGGGCCTTTTAGAAGTTCCTTGTGCTAGCAGTGATCTTGGTTACGGACAAAAGCAGAACTGCAAGTATCTAGAAAGTCAAAGAGCCTCCATGTTTGACCAGCTGCTTAGTTGAGGGCTTTCAGCCACTGCCTTGGGCTTTGACACTTTAAGTCTACCTGAGGCTTATTTTAGGTCTTTTCTTGTTTTTTTTTTTAAATTCATGTCTAGCATAAAAATTATATCTATTATTTTGAAATATTGTCTTTAAAAAATAAAAAGTAATTCTTATATATCTGAAAAATACTTTTCAATACAGAGTAATTAAAATGTATTTATTACAGGTCCATGAAGTATCTGTTCTGAACAAAAAAAAAATCATCTTATGAAGACCTGGTGTAAAAGGACAAAACTTAGTTTAGCATACAGATACTCCAGATATGCAGTTGCAGCAGGAGCTTACAAGGAAATGGTTAGAACATCTCATTTGTGCCAGTTTTGTCATCCAAAGCACAGTGGAAAACAGACTTTAAGAAGCTCTTACAGTTTAGTGAATGCTTAGAGGATCTCTGCCCTCGAATCCTGCAGCCCATAGTCTAAAACTTTTGTAATTTTAAGTATTACAATAAACACAAATTCAGAAATGTAGAAACATTCTGCTCAGTTATGTAAAAGACATATAATTTTTTGCTGGGTTCATTCTCTCTGAGCGAATTGTGAGTGCTCTAGGGGAGCTGTTGTAGCTTCAAGTCAGAAAGCCCGTTATTCTAACTGTGGAAATGTTATTCACCCACCAGTTCCAGTATCTGGTAATCATCTTCTGGTTTAGCTATAGCTGATTACTTAGAGAAGTAGTTAGTTGCAATAGAAGAATATTAAATGATCAAAAATCTGTCTCATCCTTGTTAAGCTGTTCTAATGCTGAGTCATGTTCTCAATTGAAAAGGTCTCATTTCTTTATAGAATTTGTATACAATAGGCTTTCAATTTCTTATGACTTCTCCAACTAGATCAAAGAACTTTTTGCTGTCATAATTCTTTTCTAAACAAAAGTACGCTCATTCTGTCATCAAGTTGGTTTTTAAGCTTTGTAGGATATGACATATTGAGCTTACCAGTGTCTTACTAGGAGAGATATTTTCCAGACCAGTAATTTTCCTAAATGCTTATCTTTCAACTCACTAGCTTCAAGCATATTCTTTTCTGGAGGAGACTATATTGCTAAGCAACAAAATTCAGTAATGCATTCAGCATTACCTGTCCATACAGTGATTTTTTTATTATTTCCAAGGCAATATTGGCAGTTGCATTTCTGCCATTCAGGAGGAGGATTGTGCTGAATGTGTTTTCGTTATTTAAGTTGGTTGCCATTATCCTGAATATTATCTTAACTTGCAGTTTTCCAGGGTGCTATTGCTTGTTATGTATTTTTTATTGATTTCTTGATGGAGCCTGTTGCTCTTTGAAATTCCTTATTGTTACTTGGTTCAGAAGAACACAGTTTATGAGGTGTTCATGTTGTCGTGTAGGTCATGTACATGTATATACACATCTGTCCCTTACTCCTGCACATGCTAACCACCAATTTTGTGATCTTACAAAGAAAAAAAATCATGTTACTTGTCACATTTCATACTGAGTGAAGACAAGTAAATAGAACTTGAAGTCAAGGAAAAAGAATGGTAAATAGATCATTGGTACATTGAAACTTAGAAAAAGTGATAATCGTATTTTAAGTATTGAGTTTTCACACACCATTTGTTTGTGTGAATGTCGGGGATTATATGGCTGCTATAGGTCAGAGTTTTGGAAGAACTGCTGAAATTACTTAAATCATATGTAAAACACAGGTAGAGAGAACTGTATTTGAAAGTATATTTGAAAAGATAAGCCTGAATTAATTCTCCTTCATTTAGAGGCACTCAGTTTAGCAGCAAAGTTGTTATAATCAGTGGAGGGAGAGAGGGATTTCACAGGTTTTGTTTTCTGCCAAGTTCATGGAGTGAGGTGCGGGAGTGTGCCATACCTAGGCATCTCTGCAAAATATCGAAAGTAATAGGAGAAGACATCATACATAACTTTTTAGGTTTCTCGGTGTGATCTTTTTGCTTCCACTGATGGAAAGAAAGTTCAGTGGGAAAACAAATCCTATGCTGGTTTTCTTAATAGACATTTAATTAACTTATGTGCAATGTGATGATGAACTTTGAACAACAGTATTAGAAGAAATTTGTTCTTAGAAACTTCATTCCTTTTATACTCATTTTATTTAAATTCCATTTAGTAATAGTCTTGATACTGGTCATTGTATAATAGGAAAAATTTTAGCATACATTAGCAAATAATGAATCTCATATTTGTTTTGTTTCATACTCAGCACGGTTCTTTGCTTCAGGTTGTGTTAAAGTGTGGGAACATGCTACACACCTGGCTGTGCTTTCTGTAATGTTAAGTCTGAGTTTGAATGTGAAAAGTAATTCATGACATTATGTTTTAGCATTGTAGCTACCAGAGCAGAAAAGTTGCTTCATGTGATTGGAATCTGCAGACTAGAGAGTTAATTGCTAAACCAGTTTAATCCAGAGAAGTGTTGCACCTTTTGACTCCCTGGGGCTGGCCTGATAGGTAAAATTGAGCATAGCAAAATGAAATAATTCTTATTGACAACAGCAGATGTGAAGCCTTCAAAATTGGCATATAATGCTAATTTAATATATTTAATCTCAGTATAGTAATAATGAATTTCCTTCTGGCATTCAGTTATTAAATTGGGTATGTCAGCAGAATATTGAACGTGAAGTTAAAATTCTTAAAAATGGAAATAATACTGTCTGGTCAACTTTTACACCACACAGCCCCCCACATCCCCACCCTACCGTCCTCATCCCTTGTGCCCCATCCCCACCCCTTCCTCCTTTAGAGAGAGTGTGTGTACAGTTTTACTTTTCACTTAAGACGTATCTCCTGCTTTTGCAGCTGGTACCTTCAGTATATTTATAATTCCTTCTTTCAAACTAAATAGGACAGTAGCAGCAGGAGTATATAAACAAACATAACAAATAGGAAATTGGTTTTCATTAAGTTCTTTTTTTCCATATAGAATCTGGAAGCTGTTTTCACTTAATTTATTTGAATGATTGAAGTTTTTTATTGCATATATTTTAGGTATGAGTCCATAAGAAAATTTTCTTACTATTTTTATACCTTGTTAATAATTGAAGAATGTGTCCTTAAATAATAACTTTCCCCAAACAATTAGTGTTTAGAAAGAGCCATGAAGTTTGCGTTTGAAGAGTTCCATCTCTGGTATCAATTTGCATTGTCCTTGATGGCAGCAGGAAAAGTAAGTCTTAATTTTTTTAATGTAATTCTTCTACTGATTACTTTTGATAACAACATTTGGTACTTCCATAGTTTTCATCTACTGTTTTTGAAAATAATTCTAATCCTTAAATCAACCAAGTATACTGTACTCCTGAATTTATACCTGGTGCTGTACAAAAGATATTGTTATTTCAGTAGTTTCTAAGAAAGAAAGACTTAAAGATGATGCTAAGAATTATCTTCCCAACAATCTTAAGCTAAGATAATTGATTGTAAGTAGTGAATTATACTAGGTGGTATTATCCAGTAACAATTTGTTTTAAAACTTGTTCAGATGAACAGATCTTACACTTACATACAAATTGATGCTGATTCATGATGCTTCTGCTTTTTCTTTTTTAATTGGGAATTTCTGACTATGTCATTTTTTAATATTATTGTCTTTGAGGCTGCATATTCTATGCAATTAAAGTGAGATGAATTTTAAAGAAATTTTATATAACCTAGGAACTTATGTTACCACATGCAATCTTCTTTTTTCAGTTCTTTTTGCTTTTGCCTCTCATGTTAAAGAAAATAAATCACATTTGTTTTGTAATGTAAATAATACTAATTTTCTAAAAGATCATTCTTAATGGGTGTAATTTGCTTCAGTATGGGGGAAGGGAATGATTTGTATTTTCTTCAGAAAATACCTTTAGAAGCACATTGATTCTGAAGAGGCTTGATTCTTCTTCTCATTCTCTCTCTGCTTGAGTTATCATCTAAACTGTGATTGGGTGGAGGCAAATGAATTAAAAAAAGAGAAGCAGTGCCAGTCTGTTGTATGATCTTATTCCAGACTTATTCCTAAGGACTGTTGTAATTCCCACAGAACACTAAAACACTGCTTATTCCTAAGACTCTGTCCTGTTCCTGCTCTTTCGTTTGCCTGGCTCAAATGTTGTGAGCTTAAAGGCCCAGCAAAGTTTTATATGCATCTCAAAACTGTTTTCTGAATCACGTACCATTGGAAATATATTCAGATGTGTCTCTGTGATTCTGTGAAATGTTTCACTGAGGACACTTAATGATGTTCATAGGGTTTAGATAACAAGAGCAGTGCCTGAAGTATTGTGTTTCACTTGCATGAGGAGTTGTGACAAATTGTCTACAAAGTGTTTGGTAATGTCTGCTTCACATGGAAAAAATAAAGTACATGATGGAAATAGGGATCTTCTGTCCGTGAAATGTATTTATGCTTTTAGTAATTTCAATGGCAAATATTTTTAACAGTCTGCTCGAGCTGTTAAAGTCTTGAAGGAATGTATACGTTTGAAACCAGATGATGCAACTATTCCACTCCTTGCTGCAAAGCTCTGTATGGGATCTCTCCACTGGGTAAGCTTTGCACTCTGTCTTTTCAGCAAGAGCTGTGCTAAAATGCAGCAAAGTCTTGGTTTAGGGACGTAGCAAATACTTTTGCACAGTGACTGCATGCATTTTGTCATCTCTAAAAATGCCTCGGAGATACCTATATGCACATGTACATTCCTGTTTGCATGGCTAATTTAAAATATTTGACAGCTATGTTTATCAAAGTAGCATATCTTGGTACTGATCTATGACGTAGCTAAAATATATTAAAATTGGAATGTTGGCATACAGAGATTAAAAATCCAACTTAGGCTTCCGTTTCATCTGCACAAGAAGAAAATAACATTTTTTGGAAGATAATGAGACAAATCTCTTATATTCAAGAAACTCTTCTGGTGATAGCATTTTTGCAGGCAGCCTGGGGTTTATGAATTCCTAGTAGGGACAGTGTCTTTTAAAAAAAGTATTACTAAAGTTGTATTTTAGATAACCTTGAAATTGGTGTATCTATACAAAAAACATTAAAGTGGTCCAAGATCATCATCTGGCTTTCAAGATACACTTGTAATTTTTATAAAAATGAGTATATTTTAAAAGTATGAGAAGAGGAGGGAAAGTGCACTATCAAAAATTGAGAAAATAGTGCTGTAGCAGAAACATGACTTGCTGAGGCTGACAAAAATACAGTCTTAATAATTAACGTAGATCCTAGTTCTGTAAATTATTCCCTATGGATTGACTCCATATGGAGTAGCTGACTGTAATTAACATTTACATTTACTGGAATGGGTTCAATTTTTTTCTTTTTTCCTTCTAGATTGTTAAGTAGTGTGCTAGCATGGATGCACAGTTAAACCTTGATCTTTTACATGTTTCTCTATTTATGACTTTGCATACATTCAACAATGCTGTATGTGATGCAGCGTTCTGCATGGCTATATTTGTTTTGCAGAGTTGGAGCCATAGTTCTTGTAACTGATTTTCCTAAAGAAGTGGTTAATGGGACAAGAACTCTATTTATGAAATGTAAAAGTGGTAGATGGCATATATGGACCAGAAATGCCTTTTTATAAAAAAAAAAAAGAAAATAAAAGGAAAAAAAAAAAGAAAAAAGGCAAAAAAGTAGTCTTTAAAAGCCATCATGACTGAGATTGGGGATTAGACTTGATGATCTCCAGAGATCCCTTCCAACCCCTAACATTCTATGATTTCAACAGGATCATAGTACTGATGCTGTGCATTCTTCTCATTATAATGTAATATTTAGCTAGTTTTAGACTTGTATGTCTTATAATATTTTTCAGTTGGAAGAAGCTGAAAGATTTGCCAAAACAGTTGTTGATCTTGGGGACAAAACATCAGAGTTCAAAGCAAAAGGCTACTTGGCACTGGGATTGACTTACAGTCTGCAGGCTACTGATGGTAAGATAAGAATAAACATTCACATTTGGAAGTTCCCATGTTGCCTAAAAAAGGTTACATAGCAGACTGCAAGACTTAAAATCAGAGCTTCTATGTGCAATCATTTTTTCAGTCAATGTATTAAAACTTCATCAATGACCATGTGGAATGAAACCTCTTGATCTTGCATATTACTGATTAAATATATCCATTTTAGCATCTTTGCGAGGGATGCAAGAGGTCTTGCAGAGAAAGGCTCTTCTTGCATTTCAGAGGTGAGTGTTAATCTTTCATTTCATTCTGCTAAAAGTAGGGAGAAGCTTTCATCACGTGTTAAAAAGTGGGACTTGTAAAAGATCATGTAACGAAGATTTCCCCTGGGAGCCTCCCTTCACAAGTACAGAATGTATTTCTTTAGCATTAACTTCATCATTTGCTGTCAGAAAAATCAAAATCGATTTCTAAGGATTTCCTTTTATTTCATTTTAAAGACATTAGTGTTGCTCTGTACTGTAAAATATTTATGCAAAGGAGTATTCTGATCTAGAAAACTATGATGCAAGGTTTCAAGTCATGATTCGATATGATAGTGTTTCTAGAAGAGCTGGTCACTGATCAGGTTGTACTGCAGGCTTTTGCAGTTATCTCTGTTATCCGGTGGATGAGGGGTGAAATCCAGATAGGAAGCTAGGGAGGCTAGGGAAGAAGAAAAAATTCTAACTGGAGATTTAACAGTGTAGGCAGTGACAATGCAAAGGCCCAGTCTTCCAGGTTCCTTACACAAAAGTAGTGCTGTTGGGGATGACATTTTCAAGGGTTTGGCTCTGCAAGTGAAATGACAATAAAGAGGTGAATGAGAACATTTTTACCCTAATTATAGAAGAAATAAATCTTGATGGCAAAGCTGGTGGAAGTGCTGCACCATCTAAATATGTCTCTGTTTATGTTCATATACCCTTGAAAACCCTCCTTCAGTGAGATAGGACTAAGTGCTTCAGGGAAACTGTTTTGTGCATTAATGTGAATATGAAGTCTCAGATTTTTTATGGTAATTTTGTATCTGAGGAGATAGGGTTGAAAAAGAGTTTTACAGATAACTTTAGAATGGGGCTGGTATGTACTAGTCCTTTCATTTTCTCTCGTCTTAACAATTTACCTGTATGTAATTTTGTTTTAACATATATTTGCTCTTCCTGTTCCTTAATGATTTTAATAGGTTTTTTTATTACTTCAGCATTCTTCCTCCATGCTGAAACTGAACTTTCCTCCTCCTGGTTTACACCTCGGTTCCTCACCCATGCCTTATCTATGGACTTAATCATCACTGTTTCAAAAATACTATGCTAGCCATTTCTCACCATTTTTACCCATTCATTATGTTAGAGGTTCTAATAATGAATTGCTTTCTTCTGCTGATTTTTTGAAACAGCAAGGGATGAAATGAACCATAGCTAACCCATTCTAGTTCAGTGCCTACTAACTCTACCCTCAAGTTTTGGTATAGCAGTTCCCAAAATTCTGAGAGTTACCTGCTACCAATCTGTCTGGAAAATTTCCATTATCTGAGGGTTGAGGTTGTGCAACCTTTTGACCACCTGTAAATATGAGGATTCTTTTATAGTTAGCATACTGCTTATTGTGGTAATTATTTATCAGATTGCACTAGAAAAAGGCTTGAGTTAAGAGAGAGTAAGCAATGCACAGTAGGTTAGGACATGTTTTTTTAAAACAGTATTCATCTTATTATCACTGCAAAATTACCCTTTCACAATCTCCACTCATATATTGTTGCTTGGTTGTGTGTTACGTCATCTTTTACCCGGGAACTCTTCTGTTTCGTTCACTACAGCTGAACAATAAGTCTCTTGATACCTTCTTAATTGTTCAGTGTTGAAGATTTCCTCACAGCAAATAGTGCCAGCTGAAATCTGAAAGCATATCTAGCATCTTTTCAGTGAACCATTACAGATGTCCTTGAGCTATATAGGTTGAGTGGAACTTCAGTTTTTCTAGTGATATGGAGCTTTGAAATATTTGTGCTAACTAGCAGAATATAAATTTATACACAGAGAGTCTTGGGACCCTGAGGATTAATTGTCTCTGCTTTCTATGCTGCTTTTTGATGCTTGGGGGTTTTCTTTTTTTTTTTTTTGGTGTTAATACAAACTCTTAGAAACAATGTTTTGTATTTTTAAGTGCATATTTCCAAAATATTGATGTTGTTACGTATTCATCCTTTCTGCTGGCCTTCCTCAAAATGAACTTGTACATAGGCTTGTAATTAAAAGTATCTTTCAGAGACTTTAGTAATGTGCAGGTCATATGTTTTGAAAAAATCTAGTGAACTGCTAGTATTGCTCTTAGTGATATTGCTGATACGAGTAGCTTAAGGCTCCATGCAGAATTTTGAGTAGAATGGCTTGGCCCTTGAAAAGAGCAAGTCTCTGCATCTCAAAAATCCCATAGCTGCCTTCTAAGAGAAGTGAAAAAGTATGTTTTGAGGCATGATTTTTCTGCATATTAATGTGTTTATGGAGATACTTACACTTGATAGCTCAGCTGTACTGGAAATACCCTTCAATGTGGTTGATAATGTTGCTGGTTCCCTGTGTTGATAACATAGACATAGGATATTACCGACAATTTATTACCGCAGAGATTACAGTATGCTTAGCATACCAGAGTCATGCCCACTTTCTCTTCCTACATCTTAAAAATAAATGCTTTCCAGGAGGTGGAAGTTGAAATTCTCTATTCATCTCCTACACTGTTTATAAAGCAAGCAGCTGTGCTGGACTCACTATTTTGATATGCCAAGGGTTTTTTTTGTTTCCTTTTGTTTTTGTGGTTTGAGGACCGATTCCTGAAGAAAAAGCAGTCCTGAAGAAGTACAGTTATGTTTTGGCCTAAGCCAGATTTCAGGGCTACCAGTTTGTGATAGTGCTGAGGGGATGTTCATTTCACTAACTTTTTTTACTTTTTTTTTTTTTTTAAGACTTTCAGTGCTTTTCCTGTAGTTGGTGTGAACTGAAGTTTCACAGAATTCACCAAACAGTTGATAGACAGTAATAGCTTTATTCTTTAACTAGCTGGAGCTAGGGACTGGGCAAGTACTCTCTAAGTTAAAATGTCTCGTTCTGACTTAGATTGTATTACAGTGGAAAATAGTAGAGTGTATTATAAGAATATCTTCTACAGGATTTGTTAAAGTGAGTAAGACAAAGTGTGCATTTGACCAAAACATTAAAAGCAAATAAACAAAATTTCCAAAGAAGGTGGAAAAAAGTTATTTCATTGTTTTAGTAATTGGGGTTGCTTGCAACAGCAGTAGTTACAAATATTTTGAGAGTGCATACTCGCAAAATACTGCTGCTATTGCGCAGCTCAACATTTTTGTGGACAAAAGTTATGTTCATAAAAAGATCATCAGCATAAACTTCATCTGAACTGCAAACATGGGTTAGTGATGAGTCAGATCTTATGCTGCCTTTTACTATAATAAAGAAGATGTCAAGCCTAGATTTCTTTTATATTGCTACATAGCAAGGTGCTCTGCTAACTTAATCTGAAAGCAACTCAAAGCCAAGAAGTAAGTGGCTTCCTAGGAGGCTTAGTGTGTTGGGCTGAAAAATGTGCTTAAACACTGTGAGTCTGAAGAATGATCAAAGCTCTGACCTACTTTGCTGCTACTCTTCCTCTTTGAGTTCTGTGCTTCTGAACCATCCTAGCCAGGGTTGATGTGATTGCTTGGATACTTCCCATGCAGAGAACCTAATTCTTTTCTTTGGAGGCATGTTGTTTTGTGGGATTTTTAATTTTTTTTTTTTCTGTAAGAATACTCTGCTTAATTGATTTTTATTATAGCTGTTCTTAGGTAATTACATCGAGATGTTGTTTAGGACTGTATTTTAACAGAAGAATCATTTTGTATCGCTCATTTTTAAGATCTATACTGCAATTACTTAATTAATTCCTAGTGAGAATTACTCTTCAATGGACCAAAGTGCATCCTTAAGTCAAGGATGATTAAGAACTATGATATGAAAAGTCACTGGAATGAACACCAGTCGCTATATGAGCATATGCATAGTGAAGAGATCTGAGTATGGATGCATGAATATATATACATTTGTGCATATGCCTAGCCTATATTAACAGGGAAAAAAAAAAAATCACTGGTTTTTAAATTTTGTTTCTTTGTTTTTAAGGGCTCACAGCTTGTCTCCAACGGATCACCTGGCAGCATTTTACCTGGCACTGCAGCTTGCCATATCCAGACAGGTTAGTTTAGTTTTAAAAGTGCAGCCTCACACTGTCATATGAAGACTAGAATTTGTACCTGTTGATGAGCACAGATAAAGGTTTCTTCAATAAAAACTTGCTCTTCCTTGTGCATATATAAATATAGATGGAAAAAACCCCCAAAATATTCTCTCTGAACACCTTCAGTCTCACACACTTCTCCAGAGTTCTGCCACAGTATTTCCAGCTCTAATATCAGAAAAAAGACATAAGTCATTTGATTTCTTTCAGTATTTGTGTTGCTGGATGGAGAGGAAAAAAAAACCATCCATTTTTACTCTGTTATTACCTGTTAGGTGTAATCTCTGCTCAGACTGGTTATCTGGAGAGTGGGGCTCTTGAATTTAGGCTTTAATGATCTTGACAGTGTTTAAATCTTGAGTATCTACTAAAATCTGTGCCTTTTCTGAATACTTGTAGGATGTTTGGTTATTGGGAACAAAATTTAAAAAATGTGTTTAAGGAAACTGGAAAATATTTTAAAGCTATAAAAGAGATCAGAGCTCAGTCCAGCTTGTGCAGCTGGTTTATTTAAGGGATTTAGGATTCTACCATATGTCACATGAATTTGGATAATGTGGAGCTGCTTTGTGTATGTCATGGTAAGCCTTTTCCTGTGTCACGTTTATTTTAGGAAGTGCTTTTGAGCTCAGTAGTTCACATACTCTAGGTGACTACTTTTCATTGCTAATGAGTAGCAGAGACATGGGACTATGTCACATTAGTGTGGAATGGATTTTGTCACTTTAATAGCACAGAACGTTTTTCAGTAGCAGGCTATGACTCTGTACTTCTGAATTCCAAACTTCTCATGTTGCTGAATTAAATTTCATGGTTTTAACACTTAGCGTACTTATTTTGAGCAAAGCACATGAATTCCACATGAAGAAAAGTTACTGTTGCAGTCTAGCTGTACATTTTAGTTAATGGGTTATGATTAAAATACTTTCAAAGTCATATAAAAATACAGCCAATACTTGAACAAGAATAGTAAGTGAATATTTTAAAGGACTGAAGGGAACTGTTTATAAAACATATATCTTATTTTCCATAGTATTTTTATATGTAATTTTCCAAATAATATTTTTAAAATGTATTATTTAATTTTTACTGTTCACTGTAGAGCATCAGATCCATTTTCAACTTCTGAGTAGTGTCTTACAGGAGTCTGTATAATTCTACATAGTATCCAGGTGAATATTTCAAAATTTTTATGGATGTGGCAATACTTCTCATAGTGGTGCTTTCTTTTTGGCTTTTTTTTTTTTTTTTAAATCAGATACCAGAAGCTTTGGGTTATGTTCGCCAGGCTCTACAACTACAAGGAGATGATGCCAACTCTCTTCATCTCCTTGCACTCTTGCTATCAGCCCAGAAACACTACCATGATGCTTTGAATATCATTGATATGGCCTTGAGTGAATATCCAGAAAATTTTATGTGAGTGAATTTCATATTTTCTTTCTACACTTTCTTTCATATTTGTTTTTCTTAGATTTGCATCTCATTCATTCATCATCTATCATAGGATAGATTTATGCCATCCTACAGATAAATCTATGCATATTGTATCAAATCTGTTCTGTAAAATACCTCATAACAGAGAATCTCCCCTTTTGCCTGCGTAATAACCAGTGGATAAACAAGTGAACAGGGAAGAAATACATTTTGTAGATGTTATCTTGTTGTTTAAGACAGAAATTATTCTTTGTGTTTATTCTTCATTTTAAGTATATCTTAAAATACCTTTGGATTTTGTACTTTTTAAAGTTTTCATTTATTTATTTTCCTACTAAAATCTAATGAAATACTTTACAGTGAAATATTTTGGGGACAGCTTCCATTAACTTCCAAAGTTTCCTTCTAATGCTTTACCAACAGTCACTGAGGTTGTAATCCATAGTATTAAAAATGCGTATTTAGACAATATTTTGAAGTATCTCAGTCTTAACTTTTAAATGTCTGGCCTGTATCATAAATTGTTACTATATCAACATACCAGAAAAATATGATTTCTTTATGATTTATTTGAAAATAGTGATTATAGTGTTTTTCATTCCTGTTCCTTGACATTTCATGCTTCTTTTTGACTGTCTCTATAAGGTACTGTTGCCTTTTTCTTCATACATCTAACCAGGACCTCTGTTGGTATCACCTCTCCTCAGAACTTCTGGGGCTTACAGCTAACTCTTTGTAACTGTTTTTGTGGCTTTTTGCTGTTTCTCACTTGCTAGTTTATCCACACACATATAACTTGTCTCTGTCCTTAATAGGAGCCTCCACACACGCTTCACAATTTCAGAACTATCCAACTTCATCTCCCAAATGTGTCTGTACTTTCCTCAGGTCTGAGGGACCTGTCAGTAAGTCAGGGTTTGAGCGGCAATTGAAGTATCAGCTACCTAATTTTATACCCTAGTATTCTTAAAAACAAATATGTTCAAAGCACCATGATCTGTCACTGTCTGTCTTTGTTTCATCCTCTGCCACTTATTCGCAATGTAAATGACAAAGAAGCTGCTGCTATAGGTTTCAGAATAATAATAGTCTAGAAGAAGTATTTCTGAAACTGCAGTTCTCCCCACTCTAATAAGAGAACAAAGGATCATTCACTAAAATGTTTAAAATTACCCTTGGGAGCATTCAAAAGGTATTTATCGATTTTTCCAATGTGATTCGTGGCCTTTCCGTACTTGTTTGTTCTGCATCTTGTGGTTAAATATGTTGCCTGAGTTGCTTTAAAAATTGCTGATCTTTTATGAATATATGAATGTATATTAATAATATGGGTAATAATAGTGTTTCTAAGTTGTTAGTCCTGTTGTATAATACAAACACTGCAGTGGTACAGTGTAGTATGTTACAACCTACTGGTACGGAGCGGGCAATCTGAGACGAATACCTTGGCAGTAGGAATCACCACCATAACTTAGCTATTGCTGAAGAATCCACAGTGAAACACAACTATATTATCTCTAGACAGTCTTCTAGAGTCTTGATTTTAGTGCTGTCAGGTTACTTCTGGTTCCCAGAGAAGTCAAGGATATGATTGAGATTCCTTGTGTGCTCTCTGCAATTGATACTGACAGCCAGACAGATGCATCTAGTCAATAATACAAATTTGGATTAATTACTTCGTGGAACTGGGTTGTTTTTGCAAGGATTTTTCAGCAAAACCTCAAGCTTATGGTCTGTTCTTGCACACTGTTTCTGGTACTCTTGAAATGGTTGATGACCTGTATATACATATATATAAAATATAAAACAAAAATGCTTAGTGTGTCATTGGTTCCATTTTCTTATTCCACAACTTTGGTAAACAGTACCGTCTCACAGTACTTCCTAGCAGACTGGGAGGAGATCCTCTTGTGTTCCTCTAAGACTTGTTAATTTTTAGATGTGGTGAAACATTTGCCTATGGTACTTTATTTGCTTTTGAAAACACTTCAAATATCATCACGCTTTATGTTTTGTCTTTCAGTTATGTCTTCGATCCCAGTAAGCTAAATAATACAAGGGTTTTCTTGATGTTCTCTGTATTTCTGTTAGAATCCATTACCTCAGCCTTATGCAAAATGATATGTCGGTGGCTTTTCAGCATTATCAGTTTCTGTACTTGGAAAATATTAAAATAAAAAATAAGGCTTGTGATTTATGTTGTTTCTTATTTCTTTTGCTATTCTTATCCTTATACCTCTGTATGTTGTAATTGCACTGCTACACTGGGTGCTGTCTTGCCCTCTTCACAGCTGTATATTTTTTTCTTTTTGTTGAAAAGAATCTTACTTTTCAGAAGTTTATTAATACTATATCTTGTATTGTATCATTGTAAAATGCCAGAGGTTGCAAGGAATTCCTAGAATATGCTGTGAATCACGCTGAGGAGTGGACACTTTCCAGCACTCTTCTGTTGTAATCAATTAGTAAATGTGTTGCTTGTCAGTTTTTAACATTTGAAAAGCTGATGCATTCCTAGGATTCGTGTTCAATATTTGAGGCGTACAGCAAGCATATCTTCATATCTGAAGTTAGCGTTAACCTTTCTGCTTTATAAAGCTAAGAAGTTGCTGAACAAATACAGTCAATCAGATAATGATTTTGCCCTGTGCACCTCTAGGTCAATAAGTAGAAAGAAATTCCTCAGAGGCAAAGAATTCTGTTCCATCATTATCTAAAGGGGTGGAAGGAATGAGCAGACATCCCGTTGTGCTGTTAGCAGCAAGGTATAGCTTTTTCTTTGAATAGAGAGTTGATTGTTCTTCTTTTGTCTGTTATATTGGCAGCGTAAATATGTGGTCTGCCCTGAGATGTTAAGGGGTATTGGGAAAACTATTGGTGAAAATCTAAGAAACTTCTAAAGGTGAGATAGATATGTAGCAATATTTTCCAGAAAAATCAAACTGTGAGATATTTGCTGGATATCTATAGCACTATCATTGCAAAGTTTTTGTAAACTTAAAGTGCTAGTTTGTAACCGCTCTACTTATTTATGAGTTAGATGTGTTTTTCAGAGCAATAGAGTCAATCTGCTTTTAAAAGCTAGCCAGACACTGAAGTCTCCTGAAATCTGAGAGTGCTTTGATCCAAGGACAAAAAGATCTCTAGACAAAAGATTACTGAACAGATTAATATTGCTGAAAAGATTATGAGTACCCTACTTTCGAGAGATGGGTGGGAGTAAAGTGCCAGCACCAAAAAATCTGAATAATCTCAGTCAGATCCTACTGCATTTGAATTTGTCTAAAGTTGCACTGTTTTTCCCCACTTTTCATTAGACAACTTGTTCCTGAAATAGAAATGTGAAGTTCAGTTCTTCTTCAGGTTGACAGTTCTAACCGTCAAACTATATGGGAGACAGGGTGACATGATCCATTTCTCTTGAAGCAGAAACAGGGACATGCTACCCTGAATGCAAAGAAAGTAGGCAGGAAGGAGCTACAATTTATACTAGAGTACTTATCTGTGGGGGAGACTTGAGGTCTTAGCTGCTTGAGTGTTCCTTGAATTGGAATCCAGTCACTGCCTACTCCAAATGTAGAAGCAGTCCCAGAGGTGTGCATTGCAATCCGAAGGTGTATTTCAGGTGATGCAAGGTAACGGTGGTTGTGTTGCACTGGTTCATATCAGACTTGAAAATCTTGTGCGATATATATAGTACAGTTATATGTGTGATTACTTGAGGACCCTTATTTACAAACTCCTTTCTGTAATTTTTTATCTGCCTGTTAAGAGGAATCTGTATCTTAGAAGTCTTTTGAATGGTATTAAGTCTTGAAACAAGGCTTCTATCTGTCTCTGCTTCGTGGTTGGTCAAACATCGATTCTCAGTCAAGGGAGACAGAATTAAAATCAACATTTTTCCATATTTTCATATTTTCATGTTTCATTTCTATTAATGAAATACTTGTGATATTGTTTTCCTAGTCTTAGCTGTTTGAGGTTCCCTCATTATTTCAAGTGTTAGGGCTCTTAAAGATGAATATAGTGCCTGAAATTAGTGTAATTAGGCAAAATAAATAATAAATATTAATTGCTAATTTTATGCTGAAAATGGAACTGCAATGGATAGCAGCTGACAAGCTTTTAAAGTAGCAGAAGTAGGGAACAGCAGATGGGTTATTTGTGGAGTGCAAGCATGTTATTTTAATGTTAAGTACACTCAGAAAGGAAAGACATATGGTAGCAGGTTTAAAGACAAGTGAAGACTAAGTTCATACTTTAAACATTTACATTTGTTGAAGTGTGATGATTTTTTTTTTTTCTTCCAAGAATATTTCATAGAAGCATCAGGCCGATATGTCACTCAGAAAACCATTAAATCCTTTCCTTCCTGACCCTCTTGGGCTCTTTTGAGCTACAGAGCCTTTAAAATCCCTCTCAGTTCATTCATTAACAAAGTTGTTTCCTTCTGGAGTTGCCCAGGTGAGCATAATGGAAGATCTGGTTGCAGTGTATGATAATACTTACGCTGATGTTTTGTGGGACAGGGATGTATTTATCAATTAAAGGGAATAGGCCGGTTTTCTCAAGGCCAGTTGTAGTTGCACTGCAGTGTGTGGTGCTGGTTAAACTTGCACTTGTTTTTATCTTGGTAATAGAGCATTGGGAATTACTTGAGGAAAGGAGAGCAGTAATATACGATTGGACAAGAAGTAGTGATCTGCTAGGCTTGCCAAAATCATCTTTCAGGTTGGTGTGTACATTCTTGTCAACATTTGACAACATCTTCAAATCCATTTCATTTTGATCCTGTCTGTGTGTAGGGAGTTAGAGGAGTTTGTTCTCAGGAATAATTTTTCTCTTGAGTCATGAAAGACAGTAGCAGTTGCTTGTATTTTTTCTTTTCATGATGGACTTTTTTTGTCCAACCCTTTGGTGGTTGTTATGTGCTTTTACAGAATGGCTCATTAAAAAAGACATTGTTGATAGGTAGATATTACTTTATATAACAAATTGGTCATTGGCCTCAAGGTCTTAGCCCTGAAATATACTTGCCAGGTTGTAGATTCTTCCTTAAAACTTGATGGAAAGAATCCCCGTTTGGGTCCTGAGCTGGCTGCCGCAGGGTGTTCAAGACAGGAAAACAAGAAGTTTTCAAGTATAACTAATTTGTTCTGGCTTTAGTCAGAAACTATCTTCATTATAATTTAGTTTACATTTTCTTAAGGACATTGGGTTCATAAGATGGAATACAGTGTACATAAACACCAGAAGTCACAGGACTGACTGCTGCTTTTCCTTGCAAAGAAACAATGCTACTGCTTTGTGAACAAATATATGGGGAACAATATTTCAAAGGGTGCAGCGGAGGCCATCCAATGCACACTGAGGCTACCTATTCATTGTTTCCACAAACTTGTGTTGTTTTGGGGCTTGAGAGCTGGTTTTGCTGCATCTTTTGCTCATTTGAGAGTCAGGCTTCTAAATAACAATCTGAACTGCCTATTTTTCATAGAATCATAGAATCATTTTGGTTGGAAGACCCTTTAAGATCATCAAGTCTAACTGTTAAGCCAGCACTGCGAAGTCACCACTAAACCATGTCCTTAAGCACCACATCTGCACGCCTTTTAAATACCTCCATGGATGGTGACTCTACTGCTTCCCTGGGCAGCCTGTTCCAGTGCCAAGCCTTTTGGTGAAGAGATTTCTCCTAATATCCAACCTCAACCTCCCCTGATGCGACTTGACAAAGTTTCCTGTTGTCCTGTCATTTCTTACTTGAGAGTAGAGACAGGCCCCCACCTTGCTATGACCTCCTTTCAGGTAGTTGTAGGGAGCAATAAGGTCTCCTCTGAGCCGCCTTTTCTCCAGGCTGAACAACCCCAGTTCCATCAGCTGCTCCTTATAAGACTTGTGCTCTAGACCCCCTCACCAGCTTCATTGCCCTTCTCTGGACATGCTCCAGCACATCAATGTCCTTCTTGGAGTAAGAGGCCCAAAACTGAACCCAGTATTCGAGGTGGGGCCTCACCAGTGTCAAGTATAGCCGTATGATTACTTCCTTAGTCCTGCTGGCCACACTATTGCTGATAAAAGCCAGTATGCTGTTGGCCTTCTTGGACACTGGGGCACACTGCTGACTTATACTCAGCTGGCTGTCAAGCAACGCTCATAGGTCCTTTCTACCAGACAACTTTCCAGCCACTCAATCCCAAGCCTGTAGCATTGCATGGGGTTCTTGTGACCCAAGCGCAGGACCTGGCACTTGGCCTTTCTAAACCTCAATCCTGTTGGCCTTGACCCATCAATCCAGCCAGGCCAGGTCCCTCTGCAGAGCCTCCCTACCTTTAAGCAGATCAACATACCTGCCTAACTTGGTGTTGTCTCCAAACTTACTGTTTGCACTCCATCCCCTTGACATGTCCAGCCACCAACTGGATATAACTCCATTCACCACCACTCTTTGAGCCCAGCCATCTAGTGAATATTTTTATCCAGCAAAGCATATGCCCACCCAAGCCATGAGCAGCCAGTTTCTCCAGAAGAATGCTGTGGGAAATGGTGTCAAAAGCTTTACTAAAGTCTAGATAGACAACATCCACAGCCTTTCCCTCATCCACTAGGTGGGTGACCTTATCATAGAGGGAGATCAGGTTCATCAAGCAGGACCTGCCTTTCATAAACCCATGCTGACCTGGACCTGATCTCCTAGTTGTCCTGTACCTGTACCATGTGATGGCACTCAAGATGATCTTGAGCATTATCAGTATAGGTTAGGAGAGGACATATGGGAGAGGACATATTGGAGAGCAGCCCTGTGGAGAGGGACTTGGGGGTGCTGGTGGATGAGAGGCTGGATATGAGCCACCAATGGCAGCCCAGAGGGCCAATCACATCCTAGGCTGCATCAAAAGAAGTGTGGCCAGCCGATCAGGAGAGGTGATTGTGCCCCTCTACTCTGCCCTGGTGAGACCTCACCTGGAGTATTGCGTCCAGTTCTGGAGCCCCCAGCACAAGAAAGATGTGGACATATTGGAGCGTGTCCAGAGGAGAGCCACCAAAATGA
>JAVSBS010022108.1:90215-106764 GCA_033124195.1 Coracias cyanogaster
TTTAGGTTAGACATTAGGAAGAAGTTCTTTAATATGAGGGTGGTTGAGCACTGGAACAGGTTGCCCAGAGAGGTGGTGGAAGCTCCATCCCTGGAGTCATTCAAGGTCAGGCTTGATGGGGCTCTGAGCAACTCAACCTGGAGATGTCCCTGCTTATTGTAGGGTGGTTGGACTAGATGGCCTTTAGAGGTCCCTTTCAACCCAATACATTCTATGATTCTGTGATTTTATGAAATCTGGAGAGTGAAGTGCAAAGATACCAGTTGATTGACATGCAGAAACTACCCAGAGTTCTGTGAAGTGAGGTACGCCAAAGCTAATAAACTCTGCCGTAATGAGGACTGATTACAGAGATTGGATAACTGCCATTCTCCTTGATGGAGCTCCATGTACTGTTACTGTCTTGATTTTTTTCTCCTGGTCTGAGTTATAGAGCCTTTTATATTGGCTAAGGGAGAGATTGCTCGAGTGGAAGTTTAGTTCAAGGACTTCCAGTAAATAAAATAAAGGAGGGCTAGATGTTAATTAAGACTATAGAAACATCAGAGGTCACAAGGTCTAACACTATGTGCTTGCAAAGTCAACATGATTGTTTTTTAAAGGGAGGTCTTGCTTATGAACATATTTAAGTTCTTCAAAGGCATTAACAAGTATTTGGATAAGTTGATATAGTCCTGTTTGGATTTCCAGACTGCTTCTGTGAAGGTCTTTTGCCATATATATTTAGATAAGCTGTGAAATAATCGGGCAGACAACTTTGCAGAAATCCATGCTGGATTTTCAACATGATTATAAAGTAAATGAAGGAGAGGACAAGCAGAATTTCCTTCTATCTGGTTGTTTGAAGGTTTGACAGCTTCTGGAAAAGAGATGCTGCGGCAGAAGAGCTTTGTACCAGGTGGCATCAGATACTTGTATAGCCATATGATGAAAATTATCTCTTCAGTATTTGCTCTTACTTTGTTTGATCCCAGTTATGTAAGCACATGCATTTCTTTAGGAAGATTGAGAGAGTTGGCCTAACGACCAAAGAGGGAGTATTGCTTCCCTCCTTAGCAAGCTGGTGAGCAGTTCAGAGCAGGAAAGATTGGAGGGTTTAGCAGGAAAAGCCTGGGAAGGGACCTGAGTCAGTCACAGTGCATTGAGAGAGTCTCTGATACTGAGCAGGGAGCAGGACTTTGGGGTTATAGAAAGCAAATACATCAACAGCAACCAGAAAGATTTGCACTGAAGTATTTTCAGCTTGAAGTCACTGAACTAGCAGCCATGACCTAGGAGAGAATTTCTCTTCTAACTTAGTGGGTGGTGGTTCATTTTGGTTGGCTGGTTGCGTGTGGAGGGAAAGGCATTTAAGAGTTTATTGTCAGAATGATGTGCTGTGCAGAAAAGTTATAATTTCTATGTAAGCTTAATTTCAATGAGGCCTTGCATGCACTCCAGCACAACTTTTCACCTTCCGTCTCTGCTATTACATCCTCTACATGGATCAGGGCTCTAATCGTGCCTTGTCTTTTTTTTTTTGTGATTGTTGTTGTGCTAAAAGCTACTGTGCCATGTTAAATACGGGATAAGTAATGCTTCTTTCAGACATCAGCAGTAACTGTGAAAACTTACTCATGGTGGTGTCAGCTTCAAACAGCAGTTTGCTAACTCTCATGTCACCATTCTCCTTCAAGAACATCTAAATGGAAAAATTAATGAGGACTGCTTTGCATCTGATAGTTTTTATTGCTTTTTTAATCTTGATATTTAAAGCTTTTCTTGAAGTTCTGGTTTATGATAACAAATTAAATAAAACTAGGAATGGAATGAACAGAAGCTGTGGGTAAGTGTCATAGTAGAAGGACACATTTTTCCTGTGTCACACATTGAGATTGATATCAAACAATGATACAGTTACCAAACTGTAACCTTTCTCTGGATGGTCCATGTGAAATTCAAGGGCTGAATACCTTGTCATGGTGATCCAGACCTGTCTGACTGGAGTAATAATTATGCCTCAGACCCAAAATGTGACTGAGAAGTTCTGTTCACCCAGCTGTACTCCAGATATAGTGAAGAATAATGGTGCAACATTGTTGTTAAAACTTAAATTCTCCAACCTCTGTAATTTTAACACAAACTTCATTTTGCTAAAAAGCACCATTTGAAAATTGTCTCCCACTGAAATAATTGAAGCTTTTTTTAAATATTTCTTTAAGCCAATAATGAAAGGTCTTTTAATCATTTGAAACCCTTTTAAGACATTGTTTTTCAAGGATTTTAAGTATCCTTTATGCTTATGTGAAACATCTTTCTACTCTGATTTAGACTGAGAACTAATTTTGATGTATCATTTTCCCAGTGAGATAAGAACTCACTTTTTTGATAAGCTGTGTTTTATGTTAGATATTTCTTCTTGCAATTAATCAGATTTTTTGGAGTAAACTTGGGTTCAGTGTCCTTAATAATCTTTTAATAATGAAAATAAATCATGTATAACTAGGTATACCACACAAAGGAAGGGCTAAGTGCAACACTGTGCCTTACCTTTGTTCAGCTGATTTATTATTAATATGATTTATGAGATTTAAGCCTTGCACCACAAAGTAAGTTTTAAAGGTTTAAATGTTTATCTTCAGCCTGCTGCTTGAAGTTCATTTGAAAATAGTTCAGCTCTTTTCCAGTTCTTAGTTTGCATTAGGAAAACAGAACAAACCACACCACCAGTGCTGTGCTTAGAAGACACTTATGCTAAGCGTGGCTCTCTTTGTTAGCAACATTTGGCATGTCATTACTTGTGGATTGTGGAAGTAATTAATACAGCCATTACCAGAAAATATGCGCCAACTGATGTAACAACTATAGCTGATAGTGTGTGTCCCAGAAAGTTCCCTTCTGTTTCCTCTGCATTTCTATAATGGCATCATTTTGTAAGGAAGTCAGTCATGCAACAATGTTAAGCTAATGCCAGATGTTACTGATAGCATTTTAGTAAGGGCTGTACCAAGAAAGGAAGTTGTTTCACAGGTTTTTGAAGTGCGCAACTATAAAGAGTTGTTGAAAGGCTTCTTGCCCTTCTCTCAGTTTAAATTTGGAAGTGGATTTTAAAATTAAGGAAGATGAAAAGATGTACTCCATTCTAGTCTTGCAGGTTAAAGTCTCTCAGACTTTACTTGAAACTAGCAATTTTGTGGAGTTTTTTTCTCTTTGGTGAGAATGAGACAAAAGTTTGCACTCTGCTAAGCTGGGCTAACAGCCCAATTGCTTTAAAGCTTAATTATTTTTAAGTTTGTGGGGTGTTTTTTTTTAAAATGAGGTTTTTATAAAAGCATTAATTGATAGTGAATAGCACCAGACTTACAACCCTAAAAATGAAATTACTATGTTAACCATAGAATGTTAAAGGAGGAGTACCAATATATGCTTCCTCACACTTTTCTGTCAGTGTGTCTTAATACTTGCCTCATCTTAAGGAGAAGGAACACTTAGTTTTTCAGTCCCTGTTCTTCTGCTGAATAGCAGTTCTAGGAGCAATTAGTTTTTCAGTAAGCATTTCAAAGAGAAGCCTGAGGGCCAGATACTGAGTTACAACCAAAGTAGAAATTAAGCATGTTTATCCGCAAGAGTAATTAGTGAAAACCACTGCTACTGCTTATGCTCCTCAGGTGTTGGAATTGTTCAAAATGTTCCTACTGTGCTATTAGGATAAAATTCAGCATTATCTATGTGTATGTATATTAAAAAATGTATATATGTGTGTGTATTAACCAAAAACCCCAAAACACTAGAAATAAAAGTAATGCCTTATTATATGAAATGTATTTATAGCATCTTTATAATGTCTTTACCTAAAATTAGATGTCCTGAGTTTAGTGTTTCTCTCCAGTCTGGGAAAAGTGTGGATTTTCAAACTTACATCTGCCATCTCAGCTTCTTGTGAGAGCTGTACTTCACGTTATGTAAAAATTTAAGGTACAATAAATCCTTTCTGTACAGCTGTTAGCTATTAATCAAATTTTAAGCCTGTATTGCCATTGTGGTTATATTAAAGTAAATATGAAAAGTAAATATGGATTTAGTTTTTCTCAGCTTAATTCTGTTTTAATGCAGCAGACTTAATGCACTGTGAGTGGTTAGTGGTACTTGGTACTAAATTTGTTCATAGTAAGAACTTTTATAACTGGAACCTTTGTGGGAGGAGGGCAGCAGGCAACTTGTATCTCAGTATATAATTTTATATTTTAATAGCTTACAATTTCTATGCTTCATTACAGTGATTCTGGACGTGGGAGCAGCCTGTTAGACAGAGCTATTGCTGATAGACGACAGCTTAATACAATTACGTTGCCAGATTTCAGTGATCCTGAAACAGGTAAGAACTGCATTTGAACAGTAACATAGGTAAAATAGTCTGACCTTAGCTAGATTCTGCACTAGTTTTTTGTTTTACTTTGCAAAATGAAATAATACGTTCATTGTTGTCATATAATTGGAAATAGACATTGTGCAATTTCAGATGTTTTTCTTTTTTATTTGTGATGTACCCGCTGAGCATGTTCTCTGTAAATTAAAATATCTATAGTATGGATCTTGCTGAGCTTAGTAGTATTTTCTTATACAAGGGTTAAAAATTAGTGTGCCAAGCTAGACTATTTGCCGACATCCTATGCTTTTCTGTCCATTCAGTATTTGTACATATTTTCTATTTAAAAGGTAAATTAGAAAAATGTCAGAAAACTTTTAATCTCAAAAAAACTGAAGACATCATTACTGCTTAAATTCATCACAGTCTCCAATATATATATTGAAATATAATTACATGGGTAGGTTGGCTTACTATAGACACAGCTTTGACATTATAGGTAAAATTTATTTATTACAAATCATATATACTGTGATACATATGAAAAATCATGGTGCACAGATGCACTGCATAAAAGCTAAGATTGTTACATGTCATTAAATATTTAAAATATGTAATTTACCTATTTTAATATATTCAGTTATCACAATGCAAATTGATGTGCATTATGAGTCATATAACCACAAAGCAGGTGAGCCATACATTCTGTGAAAATTGCAGAAGGAATTATCATAATGATGCTGGTTCCAAAAACCTTTACAATATGTTACTTGAATTCTAAATATTGAGAGTTTTCTGTTTCCTGGGTTTTATCTCAAAACTGTAGCATGCTTTTCCTGACACCTTTCAGATGTGAATTTCTGCTCAATCGTGCTTTGACACAAACAGCATATAAGAAAGTTTGCCAGCCTATGAATTAGAACATGCTGATCCATAAATTAAGATACATCGAAATGTGTAATGTATCTCTTTGTTTAATATCAGAATTGCGCAGTAGAGGAAAATCCAATTTAGAAATTTAACTTCTGAAAGTTAAAGTTGGGTCAAATGTTCACTCAATTCTGAAATCATGTAAGGAAACAGAAAGTGTTCTGTACTTATTGTAGTGGCAAACAGTTTTGATTACAAATAGCAAGTCACCTGATTTCAAAGAATTGCAATATGATATGATCTGAAGTATGGCATAATTCAGCCTTCTGCCTCTAATGTGGAATTCTCTGTCTTCTTGTATTCATAAAATAAAAATGTGTAAGATAGCATTATATCATTCTATAGTGATCATTGCATATTCTAGTCTAGCTCATTCCTTCATTTGAAGGACATAACTAGTTTTTAAAGGTTTCATATACATATATAGATAGACATAGATATAGAATAGGTAATTTATTTTATGCCTTCAAAAAAGTGCTTGTTGGCAGGGGAGGGCTGTTGAGGGAGTTTTTCGTGTTTAGTTATGGGACTTTGTTTTGTTTTCCTCCCTGGGGACACAAAGTTCCTGATACACACCTTTGAGTGCCCGATTTTATATATGCCACACTTGAAAGCATAATGAGTTGGTGCTTTTTAAACACTGCATATTCCCCAATGCGTTTAAGTAAAGATGAACCTTCATCGGAAAGAGTGAGCTTTTCAAGAAGCTTGCCTCAGATTAAAGTCCTGCAGCCAGTATCTTGGTTGGAAAACAGGATCTATATATACATTCTGATTTTTCTAGAAGTTTCAGTTTGTCTTCTTTTCTTTTCTATGTTGTTGGAGATAATGTACTGTCAAGGAGAACAAGATGGGAAATTAAAAATATGGCATCCCATTTTGATTATTTTTAAAATACAATATAATTGTGGAGGATAGGTTGGTGGGGATCTCTCTTTTTTTCTGGGTTGGTTGGTTGTTTTTTGACTTTTGATTGGGTTTCTTGTTCTTGCAACAAGAAACTTTGTTGCAATATCAATACTCAAATTCTAGTAAGGACTAGAGCTTTTGTTATCTAGTGTATCTATACAGTACTATACATATAAAAGCTCCATATCCATGTTTTTTCCAAAATTCTTCATCCAGAAGACTATATTAAAAATTTGCAGAACTTCAAAGGTTATGGTGTTATGAGAATAAAAGTAGTCAAGCTTGTCACTGTGATAAGTGAGAAAACTTTAAGACTTCTATAGGCTAAAAGAGCTCATGTGAATTCTGTGAATCTCTAGTGTGTAGAAATGCAAAAAGAACTTGACATTCAAATAAATAAATGTTAAAATGGGGGTATGCAGGAAAAGTATTGAGGACAGTCCTCTTCGGACAGAAAAGTTTGCTTCTCTGCTCTTTATACAGTAAAATGCTACCATGTGTATGCATTTATGTGTGTGTATAGAAATGAATATTTGGAAATTCTCCCCTTCCTAACTTGCTTGCCACCTATGATGATGATTGCCTTTCTAGCCTGAGTTTGACCGTGAAATGAGAGCTAAAATTCAAATCTGAAGTCTTATGTACATGTAATTTGGATTTCTAAATCCTTTTTAAAAATACATACATCTAGCTGTAATGGGTGTAAAACATTCATTTCCTTAGATATATCAATTAAGCAGAAGTCAAAATTTGAGGGAAAAAAAAGGTCTTAAAAACCATTTCATATAGAGCTCTTGCCAGTCCCATAATCAGAAACGATGAAGTGATTCAAATATACATTTATATAACCTTTGAAGTATCAAAAGAGTGTGTCATGGATTTCTCACAAGGCTAGACTGTTAATTCTAATGTCCTAATGGTAACTGGCAAATCTACTTTTAAGTTTGCCTTCTATTTCAGCTGGTTTGCCATGAGGGGCATGCATCCATATTTATGCATATTGATGAAGGAAATAAATATGGAGGAAAAGAAAAAAAATTGATTAATCAGTCACTGAAGTAAAATCTCACAGGAAGGCAGGCACATTTAACATCCAAAGATAGATATTCGTATCAAATTACTTGAGACCCAATTGGCTATTTTGGTTAAGGTAAGTTGCACTCAGTCTTTTTAAAAACACATTCAATTTGTTGTATGTTGGTTGCAGTCCACTGAATTTATCATAGGACAAAACAGTAGTAGCTTATTTTTAAACTTGATTTTTATTTAATCTTAAATATATTTTACAAATTTTTGCATTAGAACATAATGATGGTTGGACTTGATGATCCCAAGGGTCTTTTCCAACCTGAATGATTCTATGATTCTATGGTAATGAAAAAAATCTTTACTTTGTTTTTTCAGTCTAGTTTAGTAGGGATGGAGAGTACATATGAGTACAGGGTATTTTTTAATGTTGCTTTCAGAAGGGACTTTTAGTTCACATAAAAGCCATTTTCATCTTACTGAATGGTAAAATAAAATGCTTTGCATTTTTTGGCATCCATGAGTCCATTAAACCCTGTTAGAGGTTTTTGCTTTCCCACCCCCCCACACCCTTATCATTCTCTTTGTTTCGCTTTTTAGCCTCTGATACTTCCTCATCTTCTCTCTCAAGAACAGAGTCTCCTCTCCAACTGTTTGTATCTTCTCATCTTCCTCATCCTAAACCAGATACCTTTGTCTGGCCCCATGCAACCTCTCCATACTGTGACCAAGTTCCTGAGCCCTGTACACCTTCTCGCTGTAAAGTGGCTTTCTATTCCTGATGGGTGTGTTAGTTTGTGCGATATTTTTCTGATAATCTTCGTCACAGATCCATTGTGTTTCAACAATGTGCCAGTGAAATCTGGCCTTTCAGATGGGTTTTAAGAGTTTCATCAGAATAGACTGTTTTATTGATCCCAAAAGAGGTAAAGTTATGTATGTATTTAATACTCTGTTCTCATGGTTGTTACAGAAAATGGTAGGTGTTTGGTAGAAGAGGTTATTGGCCAGGACTGCTTTGAAGCATTTGCTGCTGTAAATTATTTCCATTGCTGGCATCTTTTGCCTAGCAAGACTGTCCTTTCCACAGAATTTCCTTCTTATCTGTACAGTTTTTAATGACTTGGTTTCAGAAAGCATTTAGCTAATTGCATCCCAGATCTCTTTCCCGAAAATTTGCATGAATGAAAAATTTGACTGAATATCAGTGCATATTTCAATATTGGAGGTAGGACGTATTGGAATGATTCAGAGGTATTAGAGCAGTGAAAATCAGCATTATGCTATTTCAAGTCAAGAGCCGTTCTGTTCATTGAAATGACACCAATTTAAACATGCTGTAAGATCAATGCCCATGTTGTTTGAATACAAACTGTACACTAATGCTGCCAGAGAAGTTCAGGTGGCAAGGTAAAATCAACATAGTTTTCCAGCCATTTCTTTTTCACTCCTTTTCATTTCTGTTAAATTGTCCTTCTCTCATAGCTTTATGCAGAGTGCTGTTTTTGTCATTGCATTTACTATAATCCAATTTTAAGAAATTCAGTTTTGACACCTAGCTTATAGGTGATAAGTTGAAAATATTAATTCATAGCAAAATGTAGAAAATAAGTATTTGAGTGTTAACAAAATTCACTTGTTAAAATAGCTGACATAAGACCAGAGTTTTTAAAATACTAGCTCACATGTAAGCCTGTAACTGGAAATTAAGGAAAGTGCATCCTTTAGACTCCAGGAAATCTGTGTCCTACAGAAGTTTAACTAGTTCAAGTCTGACTTTCTTCTATAAGGATTTAAATAGTTGATTGATTGCTATTACAAGTTTGAGTGTTGTTGAGTTGAACTTGCTCAGCCCTAGTCAATGAGCAGAACATCCTTGTTAGTATTAAATTACTTGTTCTTTGCAGAGCTACAAGTTAATAAGAACCCACTCAAGAATGAAGGCAAACTGAAAAAATGCAGCAGCGCAAGCATGGATTCTGTTATGTAAAGCCCAAGTTTTCCATTTCCAAGCTACTGTATCCTCAGGGAAGGGAGCTTCCACCGTATGCATAAGAACTAGCAAAACCATGAAAAAACCCCAGACATTGGAATCCTTTGTAGAGCGTAAATAATTAATGGAAGTTAAAATTCTCTATCTTTGAGTAAGTAGAGGTTTGCCTACATGCTTATAGCATGTTAATATAGTTACCAGGGCTGAAAATCTCACGTTCTATATCTTGTCCAGTTCAATTTTTTTTATAGTGGAAGAAACAAAAGGCACTTTGTATTATTGACTTGACTTCCAGTTTCTGTCAAACAGGAACATGATTTTAGAGGTGTAGCAAAGTCTTTATGAAAATATTTATTGCAAACAGTAATCTTCTTATTAAATATTTTTTATTTTTTGATATCCAGTTAACCTGATTTACAGTGGGAAGATTATCAGAAATCCTGTGGCTATCTTGGAGTTCTTGGTTTATGTATACATATAATTTTTTTTTCTTTCTTTGAATTTTAATTTTAATTTGTGGTTTGATCTGTTCAAAGGCAATCCGTCAGATGTTTACTTTCATGGTTCTTACTCCCTTTTTTCAGTTTGTAAGTAGTATTCACTGTGCAGTTCTATTAATTTCTTAAGGACTTAAATCACATTTTCCTCCGCCACAAGATGTACATGTTTTGTCCATCAGTAGTGGAAGTTTAATAGTGTGTAAAGCAAGGCTGATGCTCTTTGCCCATTCAGTCACCCCAAGGGCTGTAATCTTACGAGATCTGAATGCACTCAACTAACGCTTGCATTTAATAATTAAAGAGGCAGTATTCATTCCTAGAGGACAGCAAATAAAGATATATTAGGAAGGTCTTGTATAACATAATGGCCAGCTGCCAGTATGTTGTATTAGAGAAGATTTTTATGCCGCTGCTGTTCCTAAGGAGTACATTGGTCCAGAATGCAATATTGCAACTGCTGTCATGAGTCATAATAAACTACTACTTTCTCCTGTGGTACAAATTTTGCTTGTAGAATTAATCTCTTATGAGTACACCTGAAAATAATGACATTATGAACACAAGCTAAATAAGAGAGAATTAAGAGTATAGATTGATAAAATAGCTGCTGCTTTAACCAGGATTTGAAATAATGTTCCTTTTCTCTAAGCAGTTACATTATCAAGCTGTGTGTTTAGTCTTGAATAGTAAATTATAGGGTTGTTTTTTGTTGATTGCTTTACTTTTTCATAGATTTTTATGAGTTAGTACAGGACACCAATTTGATGGAGGAGAGAAAAGTAAGTAAATATGTAAGAGAGTATGTTTGACAGTGACTAAGCACAGAAAAATCTTTTCAAAGAATTGAGAGGACGCTCTGTGAATGATGCTGTCCATACCTGACCACTAATACCTCCATGCTTAACTTTGTACCAAAAGATGTTAGCTTTATAATTTTTGATTGTGAAAGGTGTCTTAGACATTTAAAGAAAATTTGTTAATTTTGGGTAAACCTGCTCATCTATCCTATGAAATACATCACTTCAGTGACATATTAGTCCTGCAGAAGGTACTGCCTCTTTGTATAACGCAATTGTGGTTTGTAGCACAGAGTTCTTTGTATGTTGCACCACTAATGCTATTACTGCCAGCTTTCTGTGCATGTAAAGCTGAAAATAATGGGAGTTTTTCCTATTTTCTCCTGCATGAGCATTGCTATTAAAGCATTTTTTGTGTCTGTAAATGGTGAAACGTTGCAAACATGATGAATGTAAAACTGTTCAGTAATACTGTCTTTTATGGTATAAAAATAAACCCTGTTAACAGTGCTTTTGTCAGTTGATACAAACTTGTTTCAGGAAGGATGACAGTCCATTCTTTTACTTATTTTCAGAAGAAAGATTTTGTTTTTCTTGAAGCCTGCATGCCAACTAAGTACTGATAGAGTCCATGGCTCAGTTTATGTCCATTGGGCTATGTTGTGGAAAATTTATTGGGAAATAACCAAGAAAAGAGCTGAAGAAGTCATAACACACACTTAGATAGGGTGACTTAAAAGTAGCATGGGTTTCATGTAGACTATCCTGTAATATTTATCTTAACAAAAGCCTGAAGATAATAACATTCTGTTGTTCACAGAAGTTGAACTGTAGGTGTTGCTTGGAAAAGAAAGGTTTCTGGGAGATTACTTAACTTCTTGGTTAAATAGTTTGTACAAGACTGCTGGTAGGTTTTCTTTTTGAGATTGAATTGAAACACTGACAACAACCATAGTTGTTGGAGATACTTTGTTAGTATGGTGAGTAGAAACTCTAAATTCTGGACAAATGTCATCATAGGAAACTTGAGGAGGTTATACCATTTTTGCTTAGAAACAATTTGTTATGATTAAGACATTCTGTCACACTTTGCAGTGTGCAATGTGATTGTGATTCCAGATGTTAATAAATAATTTAAGTAGTGAATTCTAGATCTTGTGAAGACAGTCTCTATTTTGCACTTGGCCTTTTTAGTATAGAGTGAGTAGCCAGGATCCGTTTTGGTGGTATGTTACTTTTCTAGACCTCATGCTTTTTTATATTTTACAATAAACACTTTTTGTTGGAATGTTTTCTTTATTCTGAAGTGTTGCTCTGTAACGGCAGGTCTAGAAGTTGTCTGGGAAGAGCAAGGATATTTGTGTGCATGAAAGATAAGGTAAAATTTTAAACGAGATATTACTCCTCCTCTACCTGAGCATTCAAAGGAAGCTACAACTGGGTGAATTGTAACACTGAAAGTGAGGATATGTTTGTGTTTGGCTGAGACCAAAGAAGGAAAAATGCAGATAAAGCTGGGAAGGGAGAGCAGAGCTTATGGCAAAGCCAATAGGGAGCCACCAAGTAAGTAACTGGCTACAGATGATCTGTGAGGCCTGAACAGAGTTTAAGATCCACTCTTCCCTCAGTTTCTCATGGACCACTATGTATCTTTACCTATTGTATTTGAAATTATTATGCATATTACAATTTTAATATGACTATAAAGGTCTGAATCAGGGGCCCCCTGGGTTAGAAGAAGGAACAAATAGTTCAGTTAAGTTAGATAGTTCTAATAAGAAAAGGGCTGAATAAAATTTGGAGGAAGGTCAGAAAAAGCTTTTTAGTACAACACAGGATCTTTAAATGATTTTTAGTTATCTGCAAAGTGAAAGCTTCCTAATGGTGTTCTAACAGAAGGAGCCAGAAATGAGTCAGATGACAGCTAATCGTGGCAATACTGAAGAAGCACTTTGGGGTTTATGGGCTAGAGCTATCAGCATGAATGCAGTGTACCTGAAAGATGTCTGATTGGGCAGTGTCAAAAGACTACTGTTATTGAAAAAAAGAAAGAAAGAAAGGAAGCTAGTAGCACAAATGTAGCACAGATAAAGGATCCAGCAGGTGTGCTCCTTAGATATGCAAGGCTGTACTAGAGGTCATCCCTCTTCCTTTTGGAAACTGTATAGCCTTGAGCTTTGTATCTCTCTTAATAGCCACTGCAAGGTGGAGTTTTAAGAAAAAACAAACAAACAAAAAAAGCCCAATTATTGATGCTCTTATGCTGTTTCACAGCGTCCTTCAGTTGTCTACATTTTAAGTAAGACCAAAGCATGAAGGATTTCAAAGGCTGGGATTTCCAAACAGTACAGCAGAGGGTTACACAAAGTTTCTTTGTATGCTGCTTAACATTGATCTTCAAACTTAAACTGCAAGATTCCACTTATTTGGGATATTGTTCAGAGGCAGTTTAAATTTAGTTGATTGTGTTAATTAATCTGCAATCTGAGTTTCTAAAACAGTTACTTAGTCCACATTGAATTTTAGATTGTTAATATTCATGATTAATTTAGAATACTTTTTTATATCAGCTGTATGAATTTAGTGAAAGATAGGAGGTAACTATTTTCTAGCAGTTTGCTTGAAGTAAGGACACTTGGAGACTATTACTTTGTGTATGTGTGTGTTTTCTTCAGAAAACTGATTGCTGCAATAGGTTAAGGGATACCTTTCCTAAACAGGAAATATAAGCAATTTGAATAATGACACTTTGAAAAAAAAATTTCTGGATAATTTTTTTAATATTTTCTCTTTTTTCTGCCATTCAGAATGAAGTCTAGGATATGAAATAATTACCATAGGAAGTGCTCAATATCCACTCTGTTTTAATTTTAATATAGATGACACGGCAACTCCTAGTAATTTTATCACAGTATAGTTCCTTTTTAAAATAGAAATTTATGTACAGGAAGTTTTAATAATGTATTACCATATATACTTTATGGTTAAGTGCTAGAGATATAAAACTAACAGCACACTTTCTATGTGAAATTATTTGTGTCCTGGCTAGCAGCCAGAGTCCTTGATTTAAATAATAGAAAATAACAGGCCCTTTTTAATACTAAATAGAATACTTTCTGTTCAGAAGGAAGGGATTAGATCATATCTTTTGTCAGTGAAAGCACCTTCTCTATACAAATTCTTCTGGAGAAATTTGGAGGCTCTTTCATTATTAGTCCCTGGAAGGTGAACAAGTGACAGGCTGCAGTGATGTGCCTTTACAGAAATGGATGTCAGACAAGAAAAGGATTGCTGGTGGCTAGCGTTTATTTATGGCACCTTTGCTCCACATGCCTCTTGTTTAGGGTTTGCTTTTCTATATCTTCAGAAGTTTAAGTCTTAAAGATAAGACACACAAAACTACAGTGAATGTCCAACTCTTCAGGCTGGAGTCTGAGTTGTTTTCATTAGCCAGTAAAGGAAAGCAAACTACGCAGCCAGATACCATTTCAGGGTAAGTCCTTGTACATAAGGACATACAAAATGCTAATTATGTCCAGTGCTGCTTTTCCCTTATTTCTGTCAGTGAGGGTAAACATGATGCACACTTTCAGACAAACTTCATCTTCCCACTGATCTGTGTACTAGGAATTTCTTTGGCTTTTCTGGTCTGGTGATTTGTCTTGTTACACTGAAGAATGTACAGTTTATGTGGCAAATCTGTTCCTGTTAAAATTCTTAGAAAACCTGTGATAGTGAGAGCAAAGGCTTCATTTATTTCTTAGCTGCTCACTTCTTAACTGATGAGGATGAGCTTGTGGGGTGCGGTTCAAGCTAGACAGGATTCAATACTTTATTTTGGAGTACCTGCCATTGTTGACCATTATAGATATGCTGATGGGCTTAGAAGACTTCTCAGCTGATCCAGTATATAATATTTCACTTCCCTTGTTTATTAATCAGGCCTACTCAGTCCAAGATTTTGTAATTTTGTAATTATAAACCAACTAGAGTTACACTGAAGCTTAGAAGACAGCATGTAGCTTAAAATAAAAAAATGTCTAAATATGCTCTCAATCAGCTATCCAAAGTACAGTTGCCATTAAATATTCTCTAGTCATAGAAGCTTTTTTATTTCTAGTACTTCAAAAAGGGTAGTATTTGCTGATGAGTTTCTAATCTCAACTTATAAATGCTTCATTTTACCAGAATTATCCTTCACATAGTATGCTTTGGGAATGTTCTTTACGCTTAGGCAAGGCATGTTTTTGCCACAAGGTATTTTAACTCCGCCTTCTTCTATAGATAAGGTTTACATTCTGTGCAGTTTAATTGTGTATTTGTGGTGGAGTTCACCTTGTGAACATCTTGTATATTTCAGTTATCTTTTTTTTTTTTTTTACTGTTATTAGTCTTAAAATAGTCCTCAAATTGCACTTTGTGGAAAGACATAGCAATTACTAACCTCAAAGTGCATGCAGCAGCCTGGAGATTACAGTGTATGTTGCCATCACAAACCTTTTATTAGATCAAACATTGCCAGAAAAGAGGTGACAAGTTTCATAGAGAGTATTCATACCGGAAATTGTGTCAGATACACTTACCAATGTTCTGTGTGGCTTTTATATAGTCTTTCAGGCCAGTTTTCATAACAAGGAAAATTAACCTGACTTTTCAAAAAACTTCTCCAAAACAGTACATGTAAATTAAATCTTGAGGAGTTTGGGTAAAACTTCCTATGAAAAGAGTTATTATTATATGCTTTTTGCAATGTGTATGGCCTTCATTCTTTCTATAATGGTAATTATTTTTATTACTCCTGCAGGTTCAGTCCATGCCACATCAATAGCAGCTTCCAGAGTGGAGCAAGCACTGTCTGAGGTTGCTTCATCTTTGCAAAGCAGCGCCCCTAAACAAGGTCCCCTGCATCCTTGGATGACTCTGGCTCAAATATGGCTTCATGCAGGTGCTGTGAAAATAAAATTATTTCTTGTTCTTTCCCCTCCCCTTTCCTTCTAGCCTAAGGACTTGCAAAAATCTATTGATTTCATTCAGAATTTGTTGTCATTTACCAGATCAAATGTTTTCCAGGTGTGTGCGGCACTGAAGTCAAGAAATAGAAAGTACATTAGGGTTGCTCGTGTGTGAGATCATTTATGTAAGATAAGGCAATAGTTTTATAATGCAGCTGTTATCAGTGGAGTCATATCTTACGTAGAACAAAGGCAACACTCTCTCCCTTATCCATGAAGAATTTAGTTTCTGAATTGAGTATCTTAGTATTTGAAAATTTAGATGCCCTAATTTCACTGGTTGGAAAAAGATGTTCCTAAGATTATTAAATAGCATTCCTGAAACTAGAAAAGCTTTATCATAGAAAAGAAATAACTCAACATATTTGGAAAAAATAGGTTAATAGTACCATTGAGCAACCTGTCCCTTCCAGTTGTGATAGTGAGCTCTTATTCAGGTCTCTTCCTTCTAGCTTCATTGATGTAAAAGATGCAGGATTTTTTGCGCAAATGTGGAGTCATCCTGAGTGGATTTAGTATTCTTATGCTGCTTCAAACCTCAAGCTAAATGCAGTATCACAAGTGGCTGCTATATAAAACCAGAAAATTATGATCCAGTGTACTTTTACACTGTTAAAAATCTATACCATGCAATTATTCTCATTGATACTTTCATCAGAAAGCAATTGTTCTGCTTTGATCTGCTCTCAGATTGAAGTATTTTTCAGTAACCTAATTATTTTTTGTCATGTTTGCATTCAACAAAACAGTGCTGTATTTCTTAGCATTGTGATGTACCTATTTTGCATTAGCAGTTTTATTGTGTCAAAGTCATTACACTGCAATGGGTTCCAGTTACTAATTAGGTTGGAAAGAAAAAACAATTATAGTGGTTAATAACAGTGATCTCATTTGGGGGTGTAGGGGCCCCTTGAAAGCAACACAGATTAGAACAAGGCAAGGCCCACAGGGCATAGTGTATTCACCTGCCCTGCATTGTGGCGTCATTAATCTCAAGTATTTATAAACCATTACAGAAGGCCATCTGCAGTAACTCT
>JAVSBS010022109.1:0-28535 GCA_033124195.1 Coracias cyanogaster
CGGATGAGGAAGGGCACGGAGATGTAGATGAGCAGCAGGCCCAGGAGGAGGGTGCGCAGGTGGGGGCACCAGGACAGCCGGCCCCTGTACAAGGCAGACACCCCATCAGCATGTCCCCTCCCTCCCCAAGAGTTTTGGGGCACAGCGGAGCCAGGTCCCCATTCCCAACCCCAGTCCCGGTGGTTGGATATAGCAGCTTTTGACCTGCAAGGGCCTGAAGCTGCTGATTGTGTCCCCCTGGGACCAGGGACTGGTTCTCCATGCTGGGGTTGTGTTTGGCTCTGAGGATGGAGCCAGGGGGTTGGGGAAGCCCCACTGTGACACAGGGCCATAAGAGGCCACAATCCAGTGGCCCACAGGGACACGGGCAAGCAGGAAGGGCAGGGCATGTGCCAGGGCCAGGAGCTACAAGCCAAACCGGCAACAAGGAGCGACCGATATACTGTGGCCACACCCTGAGCTGGTGAGACACGGTCACGGAGGTGTCTCCAGGCCTGGCACGGAGAGCCTCAGCCATTCTGCAGGGACAGGAGCCCACAGCACCACAGGAGAAACCAGTCCCCAGAGCGACATCCCCCAGTGCCACCAGCCCAGGATGAGGAGAGCGACCACCTCCAACAGCATCCTGCCCCACAGGGCTGGGGGACACCCCCAGCCACCCCAGACCAGCGAGCCACCAGTCAGCCCCAGCCTCCGAGAGGGAAGGGAAAGCCAAGAGCTGCACTTTGCCCAGCACCAACGTCTCTTGTGGGCTGACGGTGCCAGGCGATGGGGAAATTAGTCCAGCCAGTGGGGGATTTAGGGCAGAGGTTTCTGCCGGGCAGCCAAGCACAGCTCGCTCCCTGCCAGCCCGGGGTCACCATCGCTCTTGCAGAAGCAGCTTTAACCCACTGCCCCGGGGAGCGCTGCAGGATGCTGAGAAAGTGCTGCCAAGGGGGTGGCAGGGCAAAGCGGCGCGGTCCTCCTGGGCACCCCGAGAGGGTGCAGGGTGGCGTGAGCCCTGCGGGAGCTGCAGGGGGCTGGTCAAAACCCTGTCACCCCCCGAGGATTGGGGCTGAGCAGCTCCAGGGTGTGCTGGCAGCACAGGGCCAGCGGTGCCCTCACGGTCACGGTCTACACCCGCCCTTGCACGGTACCTGATGGGGTTGGGTGGGGACATGCCCGCCATAGGGCAACCCTGACAGGGGGCACGGCACCAGGCCCCCGCAGGGCTTCACGGGGACGGCAAGGTGACATGGGGACAGGGCCACAGCACGGCATCACGATGCGGGGCGAGGGCACGGTACCGGGTCGCCGCCGTGGCCGGGGGCCAAAGGGGCACGGCCGTGCCTCGGGCTGGACACAGCCGGGACACAGGCACACGGGCTCACGGCCCCGGCAAGGTGACAGCGCCTTGGCGTGGGGACGCTGGAGCACGGCCAGGGCTCGGCGACAGAGCTCCGGTGACGCAGCCGGGAGGGACGGGGAGGGGAGCCGGTGCAGCGAGGCCACGGGCGCCCGGCAGCGTCCGCTCACCGGGCGGGTACTCACCGCTCCTGCCGGGCCGCGCCGGCCCTGCCCTCCGCTCGGCCGCGGGCACCGTCGCCATGGCCGCCGCCGGGGCCCCGCTCGCCGCTGCCCGCGTCGCCACCCGCCGACGCGACCCCCCCACACCCCCGGCGGCCGAGGCTTTTTGGGCGGGGAGGGGCCCCGTAGCCTCGAGGCCGCGCGGGGCCCGGCGGTCGTTACTATGGCAACGGAGGCGGCGGCGGCGCTCGCCTCGGTGTCACGTGCCCCGCCCCGCCCTTCCCCCCTGCCGCCATCTTGGAAGTTGCGTCAAGATGGTGGCGCCGGCGGCTTAAGCTCCGCCCTCTCTCCCTCCCCCGCCCCTCCGCGTGTGGGTGGTGTGGTGACGTCATCGCGCTCCGCCGCTTGAACCCGGAAGTGCGTTCCCCCGTCGCGGGAGTGCGGGGCCGGCCGCCGTGTCCGGGCCGGCGGCGGGGAGATGGCGGCCGCCGCAGAGCTGCATGGGAAGTACCAGAAGCTGGCTCAGGAGTACTCTAAGGTACCAGGCGCCAGAGCCCGTCCCCGATGCTCCCCTGCTGATGCCGCCCCCTTCCAGCCGCTCCCTGTGCGCGGGCCACCGGCCGCTGCGCGCCTGAGGGCCGCCTCTCTGAGGGAAGGGGGCCTTCCCCGCCCGTGTCCGCGCTGAGCCCGCCCGGGAAGCCGGCTGCTCTGCCCCGCTGCCGCCGTGGGGCGGCGGGGCCCTGAGCTATCCCGCCTGGCTTGGCTGCCAGAGCAGGGGGGCCGGTTAGGACTGAAACGCTGAATTTTGCGGCGGCCTGAAGGGTTTGGGGCCCAAAGCTTGTGTCCTCTTGAGGATGAGGTGAAGGCAAGTTTAGGAGGTGCGAGTTTGCAGGCGCCGAGGGAACACGGTGTTGCTGAGTGCTGGCTGGGCGAGCCGGCGTGAGGAGCGAAGTGGCCTTGTGTGCACAGCATCCAGTGGGACAAATAATGAGTTCAGCCACGCCAGAGAAGTGAAACTGGCAGCGCTTTCCCTTGCTTCTCCACTTCCCATCAGGCGTGAGGCTTAGTTATCTTTTTGGGTGTGAACAGCAATTGAACAGTCTTCTATCATACCCACAGACCGAGTTTGCTGTGACTGGCTGATGTGGGAGTTCAGTGGTGCTAGTAGTGCTAGCAGTCTCGCAGAGGATGCCTGATTCCACACTTGCCTCTTGCCTATTAGCATTCTTCTGCAGCTGCCCTAGGTGACTTTGCATTCAATTTCTGGTGCTGCTTAATGGAGTATTTGCAAACACTTCTGACCCATAGTGGAGAATGCCTTTTCCAAGGTGTTTGAGATTATTTCTTAAACAGCAGAACCTTGCTTAATACAGAACTTTCAATTCTTGTCTCCTCAATAAAAGAGGAAACTATTGGCATTGAACGGCATAGTTCTTGGCCCAATGGCCTTGGGAAAGCCAGCCAGTTCTTTGTGTAGCTCAGCATCAGAGTGGTACAAAGTACTTGACATCTTTTCTTAGATTACAGAATGATGCGCCTTTAAATACTGTTCTCCTTGGAGCTGCTGTGAAAAAACATGTACAGAATCTAAGTCATGCACAGATATTTTTTTTTTTTTATGCTTCTACAAAATCATTTTAAGAAAACCGAATTAACTTGGGGGCTGTGTAGATTGCTGGGTTTATTTTTCTTGTTGCTTGCTACAGTGGCTCTGCTGTATCTTGGAGACTGAAAATGGCTCACGGTAAGGTAATTGAGGAACTTGACTGTTTGATTGTTGAAGGAAACTTTGAAATGTAGCTTCTGAAAATTCCAGCTGCTGGATCCTCTTTCTTTTAGTATCATGGTGTCCCAAAACTTTCATGGAACTTCATCTTGCAACTTTCAGCCTCTGATGCTTCACTGGTTCTTTATGGGAACTATTTTTTGGTCTCATCCCACTTCTTTTGCAGCAGCTCTAGGGTTTTGTGGCATCCCCTTTGAAGGTAACTCTTATCTTTGTGTAAATGATCAGTTGTTCAATTGGCTGTTTATTGTGTGCAGGTGGAAACAGTAGCCTTGGGAAGCTGTTTGCCTGGTTACCTCATCATGTTGTGGAAGTGGAGGAGAGAGGTAGACAAGAGCTTGACAGACTCAAGGAGTGTCAAAGGAAGTACCAAAGGATTGCTCTTTCCCTGTCCTTTCATAGAGCAGTTCAGAAGAAGGATGTGTGTTTTCAGAGCATCTTCCCCTCGAGTTGCAGCTTTTGGCTCTCTTCACAACCCTGGTGGAAGTAGTAGTCAAAGGGCTCTTCCAACTTGTGACAGCCTTTGGTGTATCGCACTTCATCTTGGGTATCTCAGTGCAGCACAACTGGGGCGGCTCATTCACTGCACCTCCCATGTTCCTGCACTAGTAGCAAAGGCACAAAAAAAGGCATAGAAAAATACTGCCTTGCTTTTTTTCTTGCTAGGGATACCCTGTGCTTGAAACTGTGTCTGTGGTGCTCTTGCAAGTTTCTTCTCTTGCCTTTGTGATGCCTGAGCAGCATAGTGGGAATACTGCAGGGCAAAAGCCTCTGCTTAGCAATGTCAACTGACTTTTGACCTTTCAAATATATGCAGTTGTAAGACTGAAAAGATTAGCTATCACTGTTTTACACTGTAGAATTTTGCTTTCTATGCATCTGCCAGAGGTATTCCCAAACACTATACAAACGCTTTTAATTTATATCTGCAACAGCTGGACTCAAACATGTCATATGAATGCAAACTGCCATTGAAGAAACCAGCAATTATCAAGGAATGAGGAGATGGAAGGGTTGGTATCCTCATTGCTGCAGGGTAGAGGTACTCTGTGAAGTGACTGGGGAGTAGATTTCTTGAGTATCACTTTTCACTGCAGTGATTTTTAGCTCAGATTTGTGAACTATGTAAGTCTTAGAGGGCTTTTTCTTCTATGCTTTTTGTGTGGTTTTCCAGATGTTCTCTCTGGATCATCTGCTGCTACCAGTAACTATTTTTTTTTTTTTTTTTGTCCTTACAGTACAGTTAAGCTCTTCTTGAATTGTTACAAACATTGACTTTATTGTGAGCCCTGCTTATGTTCCAGAAACAGTCATCAACAGTTTTGGGGAGAAGAGGGGAGAGACTGAAATAGTGCTGAATATGAGCAAGAACTTGATTAGTCAAGAAAGAAGTTGCAGCTTTTCCATATTTGTTCACTGTTCTTCAAACTATATTTAAGTAACTAATCTTCCAAGATACTTATAAGCATTATGTTCCATTTGACTGAAGTACTCAGGTGGTAAAGTAGCTTCTTGTGTCTTGGCATTTCAGGATATGAATCGGATACTTTTTTCAACCTGATATCACTGCTATCTACCTGACCAAAATCCTTTAAAAAACATGCACATCTGGCGCTCTCATGAGAGGATATGATGTTTTGTGCACATTCTGACAACTGGGTTTTCTTTATTACTTTGGCTTGTATAGTTATTGGCATCTCTTGTTTTTCAGCTTCGAGCTCAGAACCAAGTACTGAAAAAAGGGGTCGTAGATGAGCAAGCTAACTCTGCTTCTCTGAAGGTAATCTCTAAAAACTGCCTGTGTCGGATGTCTTAAGATGTGGAAAAAAAAAATAGGTAAATGGGAAGGGTAAACAGGAACGCCTTTTCTTTAAAGTATTGTGATTAAAAGACTAAAGAAGGAACTTGATTTAGTAAAGGAATGCCTGTTCTGCAGCTAGTCTTCCTTGTTTTCTGTATGTGCTGACTTTGTAAAAGTAGAAGGTTGCCCTTTGATGATTAACTTAGTGAAGTACCTGCCTGAGTGTAACCTGTGGTTGGGTCAAGGAAGTGAAATCTGGGGTTTTTAATTTAAAAGCAATACTTTTTGCCTCTTCAGTGTTCAAATAGCAAAGAAAGCATTTTTTTTATGTGTTCTTTTTTTAATGTGATACTTTTATTAAAAGCATGTATGAAAGTAAGTGTAAGAGATTTAAAATTAAACCTTTTGGTCATTCAGGAGCAACTGAAGATGAAGGATCAATCCCTGAGAAAGCTGCAACAAGAAATGGACAGCTTGACCTTTCGAAATCAGCAGCTTGCCAAGCGAGTGGAGTTACTTCAAGATGAGCTTGCATTAAGTGAAGCTAGGGGCAAGAAGAACAAGGTATGTGCTAAAGGCAAAAAAACTTGCTTAGTAGATGTCTGCTCCTCACCTGTCAGTGCCATGTCCTCATTTCTAGCAGTAGTTGCTTTGTGTCAAAGGTTGAGCTGGTTGTTTTTGTCAGAACTTGTTATTAATTGAAGTTAGTAAAAGTAACCACAAAACAAGTATTGGTACATGTAATAAATGGTAAGTAGTACTGTATTCTTCTTTCTAGTGCCTCAGCTAACTGATAATGAATTGCTTTCTCCAGAAAAAGTGCTCAAACAGCTGGTAAAGATCTTGGAGCTCTGTGATTAATCTTCTGCTATGAAGAAAACTGGTCACCCTTCATTTCCTATCTCCACCTCCTTGCTTTGTAATTTTGATGTTGGTGGTTAACTCTTCAGCCTATGAGTATAGCTTTTTCTAGTCAGCTCTCATGTAAATCTTGTCAAATGCTTTGAAATCTAAATTTTTAGCTAGTATCCCTTATGTTATTTCAAAATGACAGGCTAATTTCAGTACTGTGATTTTTCTTTTCCAAAACGCTTGCTGACTAAACCTGGTTATACCATGTTCTATCCGAGATCAATCATGTCTTCTGCAGGTAACATCAGAATTCCAGGGGTGGTGTGTCTGGGCTTCGATAATTCTCAAGCATCCTTTGTTACCCTTCTCTTACAGGGAAACACCTCTTAATGACTGTCATCTTTTCTTTTTGGTTAGCTCCTGAAAAGCTGTAGCTATCAAGACAGACAGTGAAGAAATCATTCAACTGATGAATAATATCACCGTACTCTTCCATTAAAGTCTTGTGCATTTTTTTTTTTGCTACCCAGTTCCTTGACAAGCATAGTACCTCTGACTTACATTATTCATGCACCGTAGTAGATTCTTCTTCAAAATGCAGTTTGACCTTTCTGTTCTTTTATTTCATGTTATGTAACTTAGTGCTTCACTAGTTTCCAAATTTTGAAGGACCTCAGTCTGGCTTGAGAGGCTTTGCAGTTGTGTATTTCTTTGTTTTTTTTAGGAAGTGTTTGTACTGCTTTTTAGATATGTTGCCTTTAGTTTTACCTGTAGGGCTTCACTGAGTACATACATTGTATTGAGCACACCCCCATTAAATTCCGCGTCTTCTTCCACCCTTACTTTGGAGACTTGCCATTTGGAAACTGTAAATCACATCCAAAACTGTTAAGATTTGGATAGATGATCTGTCAGCTGCAGTCCTTTTGGAAGGAAGAGAACATATGCCCGTATCTTAGACATTGTAGTTCACAGGCTGACATCAAATGCAGAGGTGGCTTAGCTGTTCCAAGCACTTGAAGTTTGGCATGAAGTTTAAGTGTAAATGGTTTCCCTTTTGTTTGGTGATGGTGCTACCTTTGTTCAGCAGTGTGGTAGAGAAGAGAAGCAGGGTGGGATTCACGGGTGGTCTGAGTCTTTTGGCCACAACATGTGGAGCATGATGAAACAGTAGAGAGATGCCTGTCCTCTTGAGGGCAGTTGGTGGACAGTGATGACCCCGTGCCCGCTGTGATAGCGCACTTTCAGCGATGATTCCTGGTCCCTGCTGAGAACAGACCAGCTTTCATCTGGACACTTGTTGGGGACAGATCTGCCTTACAGCTACCAAACCAAATAAGCCTGTGTGCAATCACCCAAGATTCAAATGTCAAATGGGCACCTGCCCATACAAGCGATTTCATGTGTGAATGTGACACCTGAGTAGAGGCTTTCCTTAGCCCTTACTGAATTAGCATTCAACCACCCTACAGTAACAAGTGTGAAGGAAAGCGCTGGTTTTAGGCTCGTGCTGTGTGCAATGTGCATAGCTTTTGTTAGTCAATGTAGTAAATATTGTATATACTCATGTGCCTATTGGGAATTAGCAATGGGAATTGTTTCCATGTACTTGGGGATGGGCTTTGGAATGCCCTCAGAGACTTAGAGATAACGAATGCATTTTCTTTCTTAGAAAAGCGCAGAATCCTCATCTCAGTTGAGTCAAGAGCAGAAAAGCGTCTTCAATGAAGATCTTCAGAAGAAGATAGAAGAGAACGAACGACTACATATACTCGTGAGTGAAGCATTTTTTTAGCCTTTTTAGTTCAGAAAACTGGTCACACAGAAAATAAAATGCCATCTGAAAGCTAGTGGGTTTAGAAGCTTAGTTGTATGCAGAACAGTAGATTAGACCGGATAGATTTTTATAAAGATGTTCACTGGGCAAATGAGAAAGTATTTTGACTTCAGCTTCTTAAGAGAGTATGTGGAATAACTCACATAATACATATGCTTTCATTGAGATCTTTAACTTCTGTTGGCACTTAGCTACTCTATTGAAAATAGCCATATACTTGGGAGTGGGTGGAAATTTCTTTTTGGTTTACTAATAGTTTTAGAATTTGCCTTAAAGCTTAAAATTTTCTGCAAGTTGCCATAGGTCAGGAATTACTTTATCAAAATGGAATGCATTTCACTTTCTTTTATAAAACTTGAGAAAAACCTTATGGTTCAAGTTTATTTTCAGGTCTCTGCTATTAATCAGCAATATATTTAAGGAATGCTTGGTGCTACAAACTCTAATAAACACAAAGTACTTTGTTCCAGAATCTTTTTTTTGTAAATACCATCATAAAATGTCTGTTTGTCTGAGAAGTAGTTATTAACCTGGACTGGCTAATTAAATTGGTGTAACTCTTAGGACTAGATTCTGTGATAAAATGAAGTTTTCATATGAGCTCTGCTTTTCTTCCTTTAGTTCTTTGAAGCAGATGAGCAGCACAAACGTTTAGAAGCAGAACTGAGAACTAAACTTGAGGTTTTGGAAACTGATGCTGCCCAGCACCAAGCTGTGGTGGACAGTTTGACAAGGAAATACACGGATACCATAGAAAAGCTGCAGAATGATAAAGCCAAATTAGAAGTAAGCAGTTTTACTTGCAAGTTTGAAAAGTTTTGAAATGAAATGTCTTGCTGTGTCAGTACTTACATTGTGAGATTATCTTCTTGCATAAAGATCAAGTCTCAGACACTAGAAAGAGAAGCTAAGGACTGTAGGCTTCGAACGGAAGAATGGTAAGTGTTTTTATTTAATATCATGAAAAATTGATTTAAAGACGTAACTGCTGTAAAAGATTAACTGGATAATTTTTAGAGAATAATACCTTAAAGAAAAAAATGAAAGAGGAAAAAAAAAGACATTAATAAAACTCAAAGTACTGGGCAACAGCACATTAACATCAAGACTATGCAGGTCAGACCCTTTTTCCTTCTGCTGAATATGTAACTAGACAACAAATTCCACAGATTCGACTCTCAGTAAAGAGCAGTTTTGCTGCCAAACTATTTTAAGTAGCTTTGAAGTTGCTGAAAGCTTGAAGAAGTTTATTTGCAATGGAATGCTATATAAAGAAATTACCGAACTTGTATGAAACAAAGATGTGAGTTTTTACAAACTGCTTCTAAAAGCAAAGCTTGGGTAAGGTGCTGAGACAACTGACTGAAAAGAGATTCGGAAATCCCACTTCACCCCAAAAGCTTCCTGAACAGTCGCTTTTGCTTTAGGTACAATATACTCAGATAAGATATTTGAAAGTTTTTATTGAAGAATTGTATTGTTAGTTTTTGGAATACCTTGATTGTCTTGAAGACAAGTTGTAGAAAATAGGAAGAAATTGAGGGTGGTGGGCCTAACTGAATTAGGGTGCACTTCTCTGAGGTTCGTTAAGGTGTGTTTATATATAGATACACGTGCAGTATAGATCTTTAATGGATAAAATGTGTAGTGATTGATCAGGTGAAGAGTTCCTTCTGTCAGATGGTAACCATGAAGTATGTATTTTAATTATTTTGATAGTTGCAGAGATACTTGAATTCCAATAATTCTCCTCTAATAATACAGGTCAGGGCTTCACTAAGAATGACTTGCAAACCATGATGAAAGCTGTGTTTTGCTGCTGTTTTCTTTTTTTGTGGTGTTTGAAAAAGTGTAGTCTTAATCTGCTACTATGCAGTTCGGAGCTTGCCTGTCATATTATATGATGATTGGGTAATTAATGTAATTGGAAGAAACTGTCCCTATCATTTAAGAAGGGAGGCTTTTGAAAAATAATAAAGCTTGACACTTATTTTAAACACTGAAACTGGTATCTAATGAACACAAGACAGAAGATGTCAGTACTGCTCTTCTGCTTTCCTCACTCTCCCAGGGGAAGAGATTCATTCACCTCTGACACGCACACTTTATTTGGGGAAGCCAGGGGATACAAGACTTGACAGCCTGTATGCCTTCAAAATTCAAGGCCAGAATGTAAAACAGAACATAACAAACTACTTGTATGTCGTTCCTTTAAAATAGAATCATAGAATTGTTGTGGTTGGAGGAGACCTTTAAGATCATCAAGTCCAACTGTTAACCCAGCACTGGCAGGTCACCACTAAACCATGTCCCTCAGCACCATATCTATATGGCTTTTAAATACCTCCAGGGATGGTGACTCCACCACTTCTGTGGGTAGCCTGTTCCAATGCTTGACAACCCTTTTAGGGAAGAAATTTTTCCCAGTACCCAATCTAAAACTCCCCAATGCAAATTGAGGCCATTTTTTCTTGTCCTATCACTTCTTACTTGGGAAAAGAGGCTGACCACCACCTCACTACAGCCTCCTTTCAGGTAGTTGTAGAGAGCGATAAGGTCTTCCCTGAGCATCATTTTCTCCAGGCTAAACAACCTTAAGTTCCCTCAGCTGCTCCTTGTAAGACTTGTGCTCTAGAACCTTCAGAAGCTTTGTTGCCCTTCTTTGGGCATACTCCAGCACCTCAACGTCCTTCTTGTAGTGAGGGGCCCAAAACTGAGCCCAGTACTCAAGGTGCAGCCTCACCAGTGCTCACTGCAGGGGGACGATCACTTCCCTAGTCCTGCTGGCCACACTATTTCTGACCCAAGCCAGGATGCTGTTGGCCTTGGCCACCTGGGCACACTGCTGGCTCAGCCTCAGCTGGCTGCCAGCCAACACCCCCAGGTCCTTTTCCATTGGGCAGCTTGCCAGCCACTCTTCCCCAAGCCTGGAGCGTTGCATGGGGTTGTTGTGACCCAGTTGCGGGACCTGGCACTTGGCCTTATTGTATCTCATACAGTTGGCCTTAACCCATGGATTCAGCCTGTCCAGGTCCCCCTGTAGAGCCTCCCTGCCTTCAGGAAACATCCATACTTCTGCAGTGTCTTTGAGTTAATTTTCTGTCGTGCGCAATGCTACCTCAGTTCACGCTGTACAGTTGCTGTCTAATGCTAGAGCTGCTTTTCAAGGAAAATGTTTGTTAATGTGCATGAGCTACTAATTGGCAAGTTTCTTCATATCTTGCTTGTCTATTTTGGATTCTTTTTCCTTGTTAGTCCTGATACATTTCCATGTATGAAATGTTTCTGTAAAAAAGGAAAAAACTGTGACTTTGACACCTTTCCCCCCACCCTCCACTATATGTGCTGGAGTTCTAGATGTCAAACGGGGAGCAAAACAGTGAAGAATTTGGGGGCCTAAGTTGGGTAAGGTGTAGAGTTTGATCTGAATCGATATGCAGTAATCTTTGTTGATGTACGTATAATGCTGGAATATGTTACTGTTCATCTCCAGAATCTATACTAACAATGTTAGTAATCTTAATAACTTAGGTTCACATCTGTATACACAATCAAATGCAAGTGAAGCAAATCTAGAGAAAAATCACTTGAGAATACATCATAACAACTGCTGAGTCTTGTGGGAATGGGCTGTATCATACTGGTATTTAAATATGAGGTTTTGAAAAGCTTGTGGGGTATTTTTAATAGTAATATGACATAGATAAGTGAATTATTGACAACTCACTGCTTGCATACCTCAGTACCACATTTGATATCTAGTAACTAATTTAAAGGCCCTTCTGCATTCCCATTCAAATTCCAGTAGAAAAGAATACATTCATATAGCTTATACAATAATTGCAGAATTGGAAAATAATGTAAAGATTAACTCTGAAGTAAGCTGAGCTTCTCAAGAATGGAATTTAGGATTTACAACAATGTATTGTATCTTTCACTACATTTGTTAGAGGTTAAAATAGTGTCATATATCAAATATGACATACAGAAAGAAAATTGATTCTTCTTATTTCTGACTTCTAGAAAGAGACAGATACCTGTATGCTCAAGGGATGCTTATGGTGAGCTATGCTGTTGATGATAGAGATTAAATTTTCAAGGGTTACAATGTATGTGTGTGTGGTTTTCCGTTTGTCTTTTTGTTATTTAGCCAGCAACAGCTAAAGAATCTTCAAGCAGCTTTGGGCAGTAGACTGGAAGAATCTCTATGCATAATCAATGAAAAAGTACCTTTTAATGACACAAGTACGTATGGCCTTGGTCTGAGTTTCTTGTTTAATTTGGGGAAGTGCTCCTTATGTTTTAAAATGTATTAGTTGTAAGAAATGTTGGACATCTGAACAGACACTTGGGCGTAATTATAATCAGTATTCCTAATCCTTGTCATAATCTTGCTTAGTGATCTTACAATATGATGTTTCTGTATTTGTGTATATATATAACTAAAATTAAAACTTCTGAAGGCTTTTGAGTAATTTGCCGCTTGTCTTGCTTAGTCTTGACAGAATGTTGTAAAAAATGAAGGAACACTGTCAATTCACTGGTTTCTCTGCAAAGACTTATTTAGTCGCTCATCTCAGAGTAGTATTTTTGGCAGGGTATATTCAAGTATCACAGTAGTTTAAGATGGGGATGAACTAGTGGCTGCAGAGACGTTGACTTGATGAGGCATTGCATCAGTAATGGTCTACACTTAGTAGGAAGTCTGTCAGCATGTCTTATGTCTGATCAGAGAACACCCAAACTAGTCCTTATCTGTGGTTTCTCAGACTTGTTCACCTTTTCAGGGGGGAGAAAAAACCACATTTGAATTTGGGGACTTTTTACCTGAAGCAACTTTTTTTTTTTCTTTTTTCTTCTACATCCTGTCCAACTGCTACCTAAACTGAAGTGCAGAGTATACCCATGAAGTTAGAATTGCTCAGCCTTTGCATTGCTTTGGTACAAAAATCAGTTAGTATGTGCCAGTTCAGTGCTGTGTACTGAGTGCTTCTGTAAATAGCTTGAGCAGGAGGTTGTGCTTGGGCAGGCAGCAGTCTGTGCTCTTCCGGCAGTGAGACTTGGAGGACCTGAAATAATGAAAAGGTTTATTATGTTGACCATAATACAGCATGTTATGTTTAGGTGTTGATGCCTTGAGTTGATACCCTCCTCACTGCTTTCCTTTTACAAATATCACTTTGCCTGGCATCTGCTGCCTGATTCAACTTCTCCGGCTTTTTTAGCTGGGTTGTATATATATATATTTTTTTTTTTTTAAGGAGGAAATTCTTCACTGTGAGGGTAGTGAGACACTGGAACAGATTGCCCAGGGGGCTTGTGGATGCTCCATCCCTGGAGGTGTTCATGGCTGGCTTGGTTGGGGCCTTGAGCAACCTGGTCTAGTGGGAGGTGACCCCACCCATGGCAGGGGGCTTGGAACTAGATCTTTGAGGTCCTTTCCAAGCCAATTCATTCTATGATTCACTGATTCTATGCGTGTTTATCTTTGGAGTGAGAACGATGATGCAAATAATTCATCTGCTCATTCAGCTGCTAAAGCATAGTATTTTTGCTTATGTAGAAAACACTGCAAATAGTGGAAAGATCTTTAGTGAGAAAAGAATGAGAGAAAGTCAGGGAATGTTTGTCTGCTATGGATTCCAACTGCTTTGCTGTAGGCTCTGTAGTTGGTTTTAAGTGTAACTAGCAGCTGGCTTCAGTTTAAATAACAATCAAATGACTGCTAAGTATGATTTTGAGAGTAGAAACATAACAAAGTTCTCTGAAGCATAAAAGTAGTTAGGATTTGGTAATTTGTTGTTCTGAATACAACTACCTCTCCCCATGTTTTAATTGCAAAATGTGAATGATAGGAAGAAAAAGCTGTAAATTGTTTGTGTGCAAACTTTAAAGTGGTTTTTATTCCATTTAGTTGAGGATGGATGTGATCTCTTTTAAATCTGTAAGACTTTATAAGCTGTTCTCTAGGTGCAAGTATCCCTCTACCTCTTTAAAGGTTTTGATTGTAATTGAATAATCATTCTATTTGTGCTGTAACTGGAACAATGCTGAAATATGTGGAGAGTACGTGTGATTCTAAATTGTCAACAAGTCAAGTATGTACAGGAGCTTTTCTTTTTTTAAAACGTGCAAACCATTGAAAAAAATACATTCATCTTTGACAGTCCCTGGAATATAACTGAAATTTGAAGATCATGTTGAATTCCTTAAGGGTTTTTTAAAAATATTTTCGCTCCTGTTAGAATGGTTTGAGTTGGAAGGGACCTTAAAGATCATCTACTTCCAACCCTCCCACCATGGGCAGGGACACCTTACACTAGACCAGGTTGTTCAAAGACCCATCCAACCTAGTCTTGAACACGTCCAGTGTTGGGGCATCTGCAGCCTCCCTGGGCAACCTGTTCCAGTGACTCACCACCCTCAGAGTGAAAAACTTCTTCCTAATTTCTAATCTAAGTCTACCCTCTTCCAGTTTAAAGCCATTACCCCTTGTCCTATCACTGCAAGTCCTCATGAAAGGTGTCTCCCCAGCCTTCTTGTAGGCCCCCTTCAGATTCTGGAAGGGTGCAATAAGGTCTCCCTGGAGCCTTCTCTTCTCCAGGCTGAACAACCCCAACTCTCTCTGCCTGTCCTCACAGGAGAGGTGTTCCAGCCCTTGGATCATCTTCGTAGCCCTCCTCTGGACCCACTGCAACAGGTCTATGTCCCTCTTGTACCAGAGACTCCAGAGCTCGGTGCAGTACTCCAGGTGTGGTCACATAAGAGCAGAGTAGAGAGGAAGAATAGCCTCCCTTGGCCTACTCGTCACACTTCTTTTAATGCAGCCCAGGGTACGGTTGGCTTTTAAGGCTGCAAATGCATGTTGCTGGCTCATGTTGAGCTTCTCATCAACCAGCATTCCCAAATCCTTCTCCTCAGAGCTGCTTTCAGTCCACTCTCCACCCAGTTTGTATTTGTGCTTGGGATTGCCACGACCCAGATGCAGGACCTTGCACTTGGTCTTGTTGAACTTCATGAAGCTGGCATGGGCCCACCTCTTGAGCCTGTCAAAGTCCCTCTGGATTACTGATGAATACTCTTCTTTTGGAGAAGAGGATTCTGCTCTTGCCTATCAAATTCAGGGTGTTTGGGTGCTTAAATTTGACTTACAATCTGAGACAAGTATGGAAGTGCTTTCTCTCTACCTAGTCACAGTAACAGTTCTTAAGTGAAGATGTTCGAGCTTATTTGGTTGAAGCCAATTGTTTGTATCTTTTTAGTTAATCTTGCGTATGTGAACTGTAATATTACTGAAATTAAATTTTACATGAAAATCACTACCAGTAAGTGTCTCTTTAAAAACGCCATGATTTAACGAGGGCTTATGACTCAATTTTTGTCCTGTAGGATCTAATCGATACAATGCTCTGAACGTACCGTTACACAACAGAAGATATCAGGTAAGCACTTTTTGTGGCTTCCTGTGTAAAGATACAACTTTCTACACAGATAGTGAATAAAATCAGTTATTTCAGTGACCCAAATGGCAGAAGATAGCCTGTCTTACTACTGCTGTGCTATTCCAAGGGAATGTCTGTCCACGGAGCCTCTGCTTTTCAAAAGGCTTTCAGTATTGTTCATATGTTGAGGAGTCGAATCATCTGCTCACCTCACATCAGTAGAGCTAATCCATCGGCGACTGGCTGATGGTCACTGTGGGTATTAACTCAGGCGTGGCTTTCTAAAAAGAATGGCAGATAGGTTGTAATATTTATTTCTTATTAAAGTTATACAAAATAGCCTTTTACTATGCCAACCTGCCGTTAGTTAGAATGTGAACGTTTCATTTTTAAAGTTGGTTAGAACTACATTAGTTTAGAGGTCTTAAACTTTCTGTTGAACGAAGGTAGTTTTGGTATTTTAAATTCTTTTCCCTCAAACCAAGCGTCTTCAGTTATATCATTTGAGTCCCAAAGAATGTTTGCATTTGCAAACTGTATACTGGTGTGTACAATAGAATGCCATATTAGTTAATATTACTTGTCACCAGTCATAATCCTTTTAAGGAATAAATAATGAGAACTCTGGATGGTCCGTTTACATTTTATGGGATACTTCTTGCCAAAATACCTCTTACTTGCAGCCAAATCACCCTTATTAATTTAAATATCCTTTTTAAAAAAGGAATAGAAACTGTTTATTACTGTCACTTCATCATTTTTTGGGGGAATGTGGTTTACTCAATATTAAAAAATGAGCTTTATTATTCTGTGAATAGCTAAATACATTACGGCTTTTTACAGTAGTAAATCAAGTATCTTGATGCAGTCAAAACTTTACCCGTTCTGTCCAGGCAGGAGAATAAGAGGTCTGTGTTACTGGTTAGAGAAGCAGACACCTTTTATTCTGGGAGAAAACATCATTGCTTTTTCCTAATTAAAGTTAGGTTTCCCTACAACCAGATGTTACAAATATCACCCTATTGAAAGAACTGAGCTGTTGTCCGCAATTAATCTCTTGGTCTTTAGAAATCTTAATTTCAAAGATGGCTTCTGTAATTGTGCTAACCTCTAGGTGTTCTTGTGGCCTATAGTTTGAGAAATGCAGCAGAGGCAAAGCACCACCTGTTGTATGAAATAAAAACATACTTTGTCACTGTAGAATAAACATGCTTTTCTGTGTGACATTGTAGTTTATTCATAAACTTTAGAAATTAAGGTAATTACAGCTATATATTTTAGGCTGAATTAGTAACAAGAAAGAAATCATTGATAGCAATTCTTTGTATCCAACCATAGATTTTTTTTTTTTTAATGTTGAAATAGGTGCATGTCAAATATAATCATTTTATAACTCTCTTCACAGCTGAAGCTGCGAGACCTTGCTGGCCAGGCGCTGGCTTTTGTTCAAGAACTTGTAACAGCTCTTTTGAACTTCCATACATACACTGAGCAGAAGGTACAGATCTTTCCCATTGATTCTGCAACAGACACTATATCACCATTAAATCAAAAGGTAAAGCTTACAGATTTCAGCTGCAACTACATTCAATTATATAGATTTTTCACGAGTGTATAATCTTAGTCATGCAAACTTCTGCTGCCTTTACTGGAAGTGTATGAAGTGTGTTCCTGAGATGCAGCCTCTCCTGCATGAGAAGTCTTTTCTGTTGGGTGAATTCTCTGAATGTGGGTGAAGGTGCAGCTGCAGAGAATCCTTTTCCCCTGTGCCTCTGCTGCAAGAGCAGTATGACAGTCAAATCAATGCTTTGTTTTTTAAGTGCTAAAGTAAAGTGCATTCGTCAAAAGTTCCACTGATTTACTTTAAAATACTGCGAAGTAGGTGCTTGTTTTAGTTAATGCACTGGGGCATGGGAGATGCTGAGACAGAAGGTTTTGTGTTTAAAGTGTTCAACTCTAATGTAAAATAAACTGGATGTTGGGTAGGCTTATGAAGGAGAGAACTTGGACTCTATTCCCTTGTTAAAAAATAACTTTATAATCTGATCTGGGGCTATTTGTGTAAAGATCTTTCCTCTAACTGTTCTGAAGTTTCAAGTCTGTAAAGCATCTTGAAATTATTATAAGAAACCTGACCTGTCTCCTGTGCAACTCCATGGGAAGACTTCTGAGAGCATCGTTCAGAGCTGTTAAGCTGCATCTCTTAACTTTGTCTTTCTATGCCATGAAGCATGGAAAAGAACTTTGTGCACCAGGATTTGTGCGGTCGATTCATAAACGTATGCTTTGGAATAAAATTGCTTTAACATCAGAGTTGTTGACTTCATAGTGCAAGTGGACCTATTTGCATTTAGGTTGTTGGATGACAGTATTTTTAGACTATGATTTCCGTTTAGTAGTTTGTAGGGCTCAGGCTTAAGCTGCTGAGATGGATGTGATTTGCATTCCTCAGGTGGCCGCAATGCCTGCAGTGGCAATGTTAACTATCACAAAACTCTGGGAAGACTTCCTTTAGCCTCTTTGCAGGCATACGCTTGCGAAAGTGTTTATCCATTAGAGAAATCCCACTCTGTTTACCTTCTCGGTTGTTTCAATTATTTGAATCAAGAATACACTTTTACAGGGATTCAGCATAGATCTTAGTTTGAGAACAACATTTCCTTGCTCCTGCCACCCGATGTAGTCAAAATGGCATATCCTTCTTGGGAAAACTGTGGCTTTGCCATCATCCAGATTCTTTGGGACATGAACCGTCGCCTTGTTTGTGGCCCAGCGAGGTGATTGGTTCTGCAGACGCTGTTGCTGTTTACAGTGAGGGAATAAAATCAGGTTTCTTAGACATCCCTTCTCAGGCATTCTTTTTCCTAATGCCCTGGTTAACGCTCCTTTGTTGCTTTTCAGCAGAGAAGTGTTTTCACACAGCTGAAACATGCCATTTAATCAGAACTGTAATTTGATTCTTCTTTTCTGATAATTGACTCTGATTCACTAGTTCAGGCTTTGTTTGTTTTTGTAATTATGTCTCTTGTACTCTGCCCCATTGTATATTGGTGACCTAATTGCCTCAGTGCATGCTACCTCTCAGGGCTTTTGCCATGATTTTCCAGCGGTGAAGCATCTTTTGTCACTTGCTGAAGCTGCTGCTGCTCCTCTAATTTTGATTAATTTATTTGCTTGGCAAGTGTTCTCAGTGTGATCTTAGCTCCTCCACTGAGTGGTTCAAAAACCTCCCCTTAATGTGGTACAGAAAATGAGACAAGTGTCAAGTAGCGGCTTAGCACACTTGCACTGATTTATTTTTCCCCAACTCCAGGTCTTGTCTGGCGCTTTCGAGCTCTTTTCCCCACCAAACACTCAAAGTAGATGTGGACAATTCCCCTCCAGGTTCAAGTATTCCTTTTCTCTTTAAGTATTGGATTGCTGGGTTCTGCTGGGTCTTCAGCATTGTGCCAGATAACTCCAGTCCTCTCTCTTGCAACACAAGCCACAGGAGCGTTCTGCATGTATTATTTCTTCCTTCTTAGATTTAGGAATTTTCCCTAATTCCATCTAGATTTGTGCATGCATGAATGAGTGCTTGGCATCTCTCTTTTCTTGTTAACACTGTGTTACTGCACTGCAATAATACAAGAAAGAATTAAAATTTCTCATACCCTATTTGCCTGGGATCTTTCAGCTGCTACTGTGGTATTGATCAAAGGTGAAGGTATCTTTCTGTGGGGTAAAATAAAAAAGATCACATTTGACTACCTACGTCAATCTGGGGAAAAGCTTTTTGTAATACTGTGGTATGGAATTGGAAGCTAACAGTGCTGCTGTGCTTTGATTATGTGTAAGAGTAAACGCCTTTGCTCTCAGGTATACTTTTTAAAATCAAAATTAGCTATAGAATTTACTTAAGCAATTCTTAGCTAAGTCAGGCACTTCTATGAGGCCAAAGTTTTATAATTGCACAAACATGTCATATTTCTTGAAAGTAAGAGTTCTCCCTTTGATTAGTCCCTGCTCCATCCATTGCATTGGCATAAACATGCTTTGACCCATGCTGAAAACGGGACTGGATACAGATACAGACTAAAATGTATCTTTTGCTCTCAGTTTTAAGTGGCTTTAGTTCTTCAATAGTTTGCAGAGCACCGCATAGCTCTGCAAGCGTGTGTTGCTGCTGCACAGGCCAAGGGCTGAGAGGCAAACAACTAGCAGGAAAGTAGTGTAGCTTCTTCTGGTGGCTTAATGGCGCGTGGATCTAGCCTTAATTTGACAGAGTTGAGCAAGGAATGCAAGAATGTTTAAAAAGCAAAGGTTTGGGGTGCAGTGCGTGGCAGTTAAAATGAGATAGGGTGCTGTGGCAAAGCCCTGGCTGGGGCTTTGCCAGGACTTCCATTGCAGTCTTCACTATTTCTCATTTTCCCTCAAGGTGTGTATTTGTATGTCCTGTAGAAGAGCTTGCTCTACATCACTTGACTGTTATATCTGATTATTGACGTCCTGGAGATCATTGCAGATGACAGGTGCTTCGCTAAAGAAGCCATTCGGTTGTGAACTTGCAAGAGTTTGCAAGAGCCTTCGGGAAGCACCATTTTAAAATCTCTCTGTACTCAGTTCTCACAGTATCTTCATGAAAACGCTTCGTACGTTCGCCCTCTGGAGGAAGGAATGCTGCACTTGTTCGAGAGCATTACAGAAGACACCGTGACAGTCCTGGTAAGATTTCTTCAGTTTAGTATTGAAAGAGACTTTTACAGTGCAAAAAACCACTTAGGTGATGTTTTTCCTTTCAGGAAACAGCTGTGAAGTTGAAGGCCTTCTCTGAACACTTAGCTTCCTACTTACGCTTCTTAAGAAAGATTCTTCCTTACCAGTTAAAAAGGTACTTTTGATTTGATTGATAGATCACGTTAAAGGGGCAGTGTCAGGCATGCAGCACTGTCGACATCTACAACTCAAATATTAAGGCAACCCTTAAAACACTCTGGCTTAAAAGGCAGAAATTTCCATTTTTTTGCCTGCTGGTTTTTGAGCCATTAGGTTGTGCATGGTTTTTTTTTTTTCAGCTGGGCATTACAGCTAAAAACATGTATTTTAAAGGCTTTTTTTCCCCTCCTCACAGATGAGACTTTAATGAAAGCTGCACAGGTTGCTAATGTTTTGTAATGTTATTCAATAGTGCTAATGTTATTCAGGTATGATACACTGAAACTTAATTTCTTGAGCCTGACTGAAGATTATTTATCATGCAGTAAATATAGCAATGTAGTAAAATTTGCCCAGATGCACATTGCTTCTGCAGGGAGAAATCTTTGTTCCCAAGGGGGTCAAAGGGAGGTGAATTATCAGTACAAAGGATGACTTAAAAAGAAGTTTTGGATTAAGGAAGAAAAAACTTCTTTTATGAATTCTTTATGAGTTCTCTGGAAGCAAAAAGTACATTAAGTAGTAGAGGATAAAGTCTTTAAACTGATGCCATCGGTTCCTTTTGTAAACCACTCCTGGCTTGTGACTGAAGCTCCTACAAGTGGAGATAATTACATGTACGCAGTAATTTTCATGTATTGCTATGATACTCTTGATAAGTTAACCCTTCTAAAATAAATTCCTACTCTTATTGCTCTGGACTGGGGATGTAGAGAGCACTAGTTATCTATTCCTAAAGTCACAAATTTGTTTAAGATAATTGTTCACTTTTTAAAAGAATAATTCATATATTCCTAGTTTGGAAGAAGAGTGTGAGTCTTCTCTTTGCACAGCTGCTTTAAGAGCTAGAAATATGGAGCTACACAGAGACATGAAAAGATTGACTGCAGTCTTTGAGAAGCTACATACATATGTTAGTCTTCTGGCGTTGCCAAGTAAGTGCCAGTTTTGGCTAAGTTGGTTACATTGCAACTGGAAGGTACTAGTTTTCCTTTTAAACCAGTGTTGGGGCTTTTTTTGGTGTTTTTTTTTTTAAAAACATATGTATACATACACACAAAATGCCACCTTTATGATAGAGGAAAACATGATTAACACTACTCTTGGAGTATTTATGGACCAAGAGAGTTCTGCAGTATGCTCTGTCACACTGGACCCTCTTTTATCCAGGCTGGGAGTGGTTGTTTAATGTTCCCTACTCTTCCTTCTGGATAGACAGGGGCATGGTGCAGGCCTGGAAATTACCAAGCAGACGTGTACCACTTTTTAGATAGCCATAGTTACCCATGGAGGAGAAGAAATGACTGTAGGTTTTTTATAGTATGATTAACTGTAAGTCTCTTGTCATCTCTTAATCATGAAATTACCGATAAACAACATTTTGTTACTATTACCTCCAGCTACTCTTGTTAGTAAGATTCTTAAACTACAACTTTTATAGTAATGACTAAATTAATTCAGGTAAAACCTTTGTGTGTATGTTTGTGGGGAAACTATCTACAAATGCGTACTGTAAATAGTAAGAGGAAACCTTTAATGTATAGCTTCAGGTTATTTCAGTCTGCACTCTTTAGAAGGACCCAGATGGTCCTTCCTACACCAGTGAGTGTGTAAACCTTTCTGCATGTGTAATTGCTTTTTGAGACCAAAACAGCTGATACTTGTAAAATCTGAATGAAATCTAGGAAGTCTCTTACCTGCCTACTGCAAAATCTGGTATGTGTATATATACGTTTGATATTGCAGGGGAGATTTAAGTACATGAGTATGAGATTCTCATACTCCAAGTATTTCTAGTAGGTGGGAGTTGTATTATTTTCAAAGCTTGTCATTCATAGTCAATGTTCTTTTCATTCCTAGTCAAATCTTAGTGTTAGTTGTATGGTGGTTTGTTGTTCTTTTTTATTTTTTTCCTTTCTACACGTTACTCAGGTACAAAACCAGAAGGGCTTCTTAGGACAAATTACAACTTTGTGTTTACAAACATTTCTGCAACTCTTCATGGATTTCATGACATATTAAAAGGTGAGAGTACAGGAATATTGTTATATTTCAGTGCTGCTTCTTTCTTGTTTAGCATAGCATACATGCACTCTCTGTAACGATGTTTAATGTGTAATATGTGATAAATCTCATTTGTTTTGCCTTTACAAAGTGAGATAAGAAACTAAACCTAATAACTCCTTGTTTTGGATATGCACACATGTTTTTTCAGTCTTTCATTCTGTTAGCTTTGTTCTTCTAAGTTGCTGGAATATTTAACTGTGGCTCTCTAGATCTTCCTGAGCAGTATCACTTTACTTTCTGAACTTCATTGCTCTAGTGGAACTCGCATGCAGAATGGAATGCTATTAAATGTACATATGTTTACATATTGTTGACTGAGTACCCGCCTTCAAAATAGAATTTTTCCTCACTGTTTTTAGGTTGATTACTATTTTTAACATGAATATATAAGCAAAGCTTACAAAGAAGCCTGCATTCTTTTTGAAACTTGACTTCCTCCTTGAAAATGGCTTACCTTCCTTTTGTCAGAAGAACGTGGATATGTTCAGTTAAAACTTGAGTTTTAAAACGCTGATGTTTCTGTATATCCTAGAACTTCTGCATCATACTATAGCTGTTCCTAGGGAGAAGATAATTTGTATAGGTGAAGTGTTTTAATATTAGTCAGCTGTTTAAACATTGTTTTTATAATTTTAAGCAGAATTTTTTCTTTTAGTAGTAACATTAGTAGCACAGCCCCATTTTGCAGAGTCCCTGTTTTTAAAAAAAAAAATATATATAGTTGAAATTTCTCTGAAACTAAATGAAGAGTTCTGTAGAATAGGTAAGTTTATTGATAAGTACCTTTTACCTCTTAATATTTACTGTAATGTAAAATCAACCAAACGTATACTTTAGTAAAGGAAAAAAAGGAAATAGAAGTCCTGAAGAAAACTGTCAGTAGAAATCCATTAGCTAGCAACAGAAATGTTGTACTTAGCATCTCACCCACCCGTACTCCAGAATGCTTGATTTATCACTTCTCTTCCTTCCCAACCCAAACTAATTTCCACTTGCTTAAGTTTGCCCCAAATGATAACTTGTGATGGTGGTGACCTGGGATTTCTCCATTCTTTAGCAATAGTACTTTATTGAAAAATAGGTGCAAAATGCTCACTTAGCCTAATTAAAAATAAGTAATCTGACAAGTTGAGAATGTTTGTTCTCACATGATAAATATCTGAGTCTTTGATGCTGTTGAATTTATTATATTTAAGTTAAGATGCTTTTGTGAGTGACTTTTTAGAAGTTCTGTGGTTTGGTTTTTTCCTTTCTGAGGACTGTTCTGTTAATTTTGCCTAAAAGCACTTTAGAATATAGGAAGTAGCATTCTAAACTTCTGGTGGTGTTTTAGGTTTGCTCTGACAGAATTAAAATACTCTTCCCTTACAAGTCGTGTAAGCTTAACACTCGGATAGCAAACATGACTAAAAATTCTACTTTTAAGTGTCCTAATTAAAACATACCGAAATGGAAAGTATACTTGTGAAATGACGTGCTAGTTCTGTGTGAATGTGGGTGCTCTATATGGTGTGATTTTGGGTTACAGAGTACACTTAAATATACACCTTTATTCTGCATTGTGTAATAGGAAAAATGTCTGTTCCTTATGATCACAAACAATTAAGGCAGTATGCTGAAGAAGTAAGAGTAGCTGGACAAAACTTTTAGACGTCTTACTTAGAGGGGAGAAGTATTCAAAGCCTGAGGTCATAAAATTTTGAAAATGGTTGCTGATAGGGAGAAAAGTCATAATTTGACATAAACGTGTTTTTTCTTTTTCTAGATATTTCCAAGCACTACAGTCAGAAAGCTACTTTAGAACAAGATGTTCCAACTGCCACACAGAAACTCATAACTACAAATGACTGTATTTTATCCTCTCTTGTGGCTTTAACAAATGGAGTGGGCAAGGTAATGGGTATTTTTGTTTCAATGTAATGCCCTAACTTGTGTGGGTTGTTTTTTTTGTTTTAAAAAGGACTTAGATGAATGATTTGGAAAAATCTACGTGTGCCTCTGATATTAATAATCTATAATATCAGATTTGTTCTAAGGTATTTTCAGGCTACAAGTGAAAAGCAATTGAATGGGATTGTTGTGATTCAACTCCAGGCAGCGGCTAAGCACGACTCAGCTGGTCGCTCACTCCTCCCTCTACAGTGGGATGAGGAGGAGAATTGAGGGGGAAGAAAAAAAAATTAAAACTTGTTGGTTGAGATAAGAACAGTTTTAATAATAATAATATAATAATTGTAATGAAAAGGAATAGAACAAAGAGAGAGAGAAATAAACCCCAAGAAAAGTCAAATGATGCATGATGCAGTTGCTCACCTCCTGCTGAATGATGCCCAAGCACCAGTCTGCCCCTCCTGGCTAACTCCCCCCAGTTTAAATTCCGAGAGATGCTCTGTGGTATGGAATATCCCTTTGGCCAGTTCAGGTCAGCTGTCCTGGCCATGCTCCCTCCCAGCTTCTTGTGCACTTCCTCACTGCTAGAGCACGGGAAACTGAAAAATTCTTAACATAGGATAGGTGATACTTAGCAACAACTAATGCATCGGTGTGCTATCAACATTATTCTCACAGTAAGTCCAAAACACAGCCCCACACTAGCTACTAGGAAGAAGTTAAACTCTATCCCAGCTAAAACCAGGATAGGGTGATAAAAGGAGATACTGTGAAGAGGATACTTTGCGTTAGTAAGGTCTAAGTTATGTGGAAGAGCATGTAGCTTATTTGGCATTCTTGTTGTCAAGTCCAGTTTCACTAAATACTTGTCTTTCTCTTTGAAAAGTAATTGTTCTGTTGAACCTTTATGGTCAACTTAATTAAAGTGACTTTTCTTGATGTGTCTAGATTGCTTCGTTCTTTAGCAACAACTTGGATCACTTCACTGCTTCACTGAGCTATGGCCCTAAAGGAGGAAGAGAGTTCATCAGCCCTCTTTCAGCCGAGTGTATGCTGCAGTACAAGAAAAAGGCGGTTGCTTACATTAAGTCTTTGAAGAAGGTTTGTTCAGCTAGCGTGCTTGCCCAGAAAAAGCACAGTTCTCTTTGGCATAACCAGCTATCAACAGAATACAAACTAAGGATTTTCAGTATTTTGGAATGGATGAGATTCTCAGAAGGAGAATCTTTGGCTGAGGAACTGGAACCCTTATAGCAATAACGCTATTGAAAAATATAGCGAGCAGAGTTGCTCTCACAGCTGAGAGTATGTGCCAATTCTGCCGTTACCCACTTCCACGAATTATTTCTGTTCCAAGGCTCCAAGGAGAAGTGGGTAGCTGCTTATTCAAATTTCCGCCCATTTCACCAGGAATATGGAGTGAATGACATCATATTTATTCTTATGCTTGCATTCACTAGAAGGCAGTGGAGAGCAACAGGAAAAAAAAAAAAGCAGCTGAAAAGGAGGCTTGCTGGAGAAAATGTGCTGGACCAAAGGGTTGAGCGCTGCTGGATCTCCCTGTCATCTCCGATAAAATTAAGTGATGGTGTGCTTAACAGTTGTTGTTAAATCACTTTACCACAATGTCTACAAAGTGGGCCTTAAGATGCATTTAATCATTAATTAACACCTGTAGTTTTCTGAGCACTTTTTAATCAGGTGTGCATTTTAGGGCGTTATTTTTTTGTGAGCTCAGACCGTTTTTTCTCTTGGCTGGTAAACAGTTGGAAGATGTTTTTCTTCCTTTTACTGAAGTAAGGAGAGCAGTAAGAAAAATGTAGAACGTATATTCTGATATACCGTGAAACACGTTTTGAGGTTTCTTTTGTCCTTCTGCAGCCTTGTGCAGATTCAGTGCCTTATGAAGAGGCTTTAGCCAATCGCAGAGTTCTTCTGAGTTCCACGGAAAGTAGAGAAGGCCTTGCACAGCAGGTATTCTGGTATAAGTTTTATGAACATTAGATGATAATGTGTTTTATGAAGATAAAGTAGTATCAAATAGGATCCATGTATTTGTGTGGTCATTTGTACCTCTATGTGAATATACTGAAGCTTAAAACTAGATTGTAGGTGTCTTACAGAGTTTGAAAGTGAAACTTAGCCTTGTCAGGCTGGGTTGTCCAAGACTCGTTCTCCTGGACCCGCAGAATGTACGTGTAGTTATAAGAGACAGGACTATGGGCACTGACAAGAAGTGAGACAGTCTTTAATAATTCAGATAAATGCAAAATAAAGCCAAGAATACTGAAGTATTAACTTCTAATATTATGTATGGTTTTGAGTACTTTGAACTATGCAGGATTCATCAGCACTGCTTAAGAACAAGGATTTTTCAGTTAGTCTATTAATAGGTTACAGTTTGTCAGTCATGCAGTTGCATGTATTTTTTGTGGTGGGGAGGGAGGTTAAATGGTGTTGAAAAGGCCTACACAGTTTACCTGTCTCATAGGAATGCGACTCAAAAACTGATTAATACTAAAACTTCCTTATTAACTGGAATGCTCAGACTGTGCTTGAGTCATTGTCATTGAACTTTTACCGAAGAAACAGATTTCAGTGAGGCTTTTTTTTTGTAGTGGCCAATATTCAAAAGTGTATTAGTAGGGATGAGATGAACTTCAAGAGAAGTGTACTGTTCCATAGCTGATTTCTTATCAGGACAAGTGGGTTCTTCTGTGTTAAGTGAGGAGGCTGGGAGGGGAGAGATTGTGTGCCTGGCACTAGCATTGTCTTGTTCTATGCTAGAAAGACAAACATCTTTCAGGTTTTCATGAAATTCTTCCCTGCTTTGATTTTTCACCTAATACGATGATGCTGGTTCTATGAGCTGTAACTTTGTGATGTGTGTTTCGGGCTAATTAAATAACATGGTAATTTCTGACACATGACCGCAGTTAAGTGTACAGCTGGGATCAGCAGTTGTTCACCTGTTGCATTATTCATTAGCTCACTTATGTAGGGGTTTAAAATAATAATGTCTTCAAACATCCGTATGTGTTTTTTTTTCCTTTTGTGTTCAATAACCTGAACTGTGAACTTTCCCTCCTAAAGGTCCAGCAGAGTTTGGAGAAAATTGCAAAACTTGAGCAAGAAAAAGAACACTGGATGTTGGAGGCCCAGTTAGCTAAAATAAAGCTAGAGAAAGAAAACCAAAAACTGAAGAACTCCCTTAGTGGAAATTTAACTGAAACTATACAAGAGCGTTCTGTTTTGCCAAATGTAGCTGAACAAAAGAAGGAAACCACAGAAAAGAGTCTGAGGGAACCTATTAAAAGTACTAGTCTGGTAAGTGACCTTTTTCCTTCAATAGAGAAAAATCCACTTTCTTTAGTAGTAGTGCTGTTTGATCAGTGGAACACTAACAATGAAAGCTTTTCTTTTTGTTTTGTAATGCATTCACGCTTGGGCTCCTTGTATTTGCAAAGCTGCTTGCTAATACTTTCTGCAGAGCTTGGAACTTCTTGGATTTTGGGACTTTGTTCACTGTCTTTAGCATCATGGAGAGATATTTGTAGTTCTGTACTTGCATGACTGATGGGGAAATGAGGGGTGCTTAACTTGCAGATTTTTCTGGCTCTGTAGTTAGGAAGCCTTGCAAGTAGTATGTATCTCAGGACATCTCTGAGTTTCCAGTACTTTTTTTCATCTCTTGGTATGTTAGAGCAAATGGAAGTAGGTAACGAGTATTTTCAAATGGGTTGTAAGACTTACTACAGGTCAGCTTACTATAGCTGAATTTCAGCTTGAAGCTATTCAAGCATTCAGTCTTCTCTGGAGCGCTGATTTTTTATGTAACCTTCACAGATGTATGCAACTTGGGTTCAACTGCTGCTTTTGGATATAGCATGCATTCTGTCCTTCCTCTTCTATATTGGTAAATGGCTTTTTCCTGTTTATTACTAATATTTAAAAGGGGTTGGCCTCTCCTCTGAATTACCATTTCTGAATTGGTATTAACAGGGATGTCACCTGTAAGAAATCTACTCAGCTTAGCACTCCACACTTTCCTGCTCCAGGATAAAAATGGCCAGTGGATTGTTTTGAAATCCCCGATTGTGAAGTAAACTGGCACCTTAAGTTTTTGACCCTGTATTGCGATCTGTTAGGAGTTTAAGGGGGATGGCTCTTTATAGCCACAATACTTGATGTAACTCACAGGTCAACATGTTGTATAAATATTTCCTATAAACCTAAATTTGTAGTACTGTTGAGATCAGGAAAAAACCCCTCTAGTTCTCTATGAAGCTGCTCTTCGGAATATAGGGATTTAGTTAGGTTATGTAGAAAGAACATTCTTGCTTAGGGGGGCAAAAGCTCAGCTAGAACTCAGCCTGGCCACTGCTGCAAGAGACAACAAAAAGAGTTTTTACAAATATATTAACAACAAAAAAAGAACCA
>JAVSBS010022109.1:28635-44969 GCA_033124195.1 Coracias cyanogaster
GTTTAGATTGGATATTAGGAAGAAATTCTTCACTGAGAGGGTGGTTAGGCACTGGAACAGGCTGCCCAGGGAGGTGGAGTCACCATCCCTGGAGGTGTTTAAAGAACGAATAGATGCGGTGCTTGAGGATATGGTGTAGTGGTTACAGAGGTGCTAGGAGAAAGGTTGGACTTGATGACCCTGGAGGTCCTTTCCAACCATAATGATTCTGTGATTCCATGAAACCAGTTTTTTGCATACAACCCTCTGCTAGAGTTCTGTCAGTGCTTTACACTGAACTGTCAGCGTCATGTACCAGTCAGAGCAGAAAGAAAGGAATCCAGAAGGTACTCAAGAAATCCAAGTTGGCTTTCCTTGCTCTAAAACCTGCAAAGTAACATTTCAATGTACTCACGTACCTCTGAATTAGTTTCATGTAATCAAGCAGCTGTGCAGTCACACAAGGTAGCTGCATCCTGCTGCTTTTGTGGCTTTTTCTTGTGTATGTCGTAAGGGAAAGGATGTATTTGGAGAGCTGGTGTCAGCTTTAATTCTGTTCAAGGCATTCGTGTATATTATTACCCTTGTTTGTTATAGGTGGAAGTACTTTTTAGTTTTAGCTGTTGCAAGATTTATTTTTTTTTAATTGAAAGTCCTGAAGCCAAAATGACTTGCAGCTATGGCATCTATTTTTGCAGTTCTCACTTAAGTGCATTTTTTTTTTCTTTCTAGATTGGAATGTTGACTATAACTACTGATAACGAAAAGGTAATCTGTTTTAAACATTATCAAAGTACATCTGGTAAATACTTCAATTCTGAGTCTGTTAAACTTATTCCAAAGGTCTAATTACAAAGAATACTGTAGTATAATGGCATGAGTCACCCACGTAGTCTGTACACTTATGTTCAAGTTCCTGAAATCCATGTATTTGCTTAATTTTCTTCTTCTTTCTAGTGAAATGCTGTCTTTTATTCGTGTAAGCAGTTTAGAGCAGTGTGAGCAATGGTCCAGCTCTGCTCTCTAATTTGAAGAAAACATTTTTTGGTTGTACTTCAGTAACCCTAATTGCATTCCAAGCCTCAGTTCTTAGCTGTTGAGGAGGTGCTCAAGCTGCAAAAAAAAGTCACTGCCTGCTGTTTAACAGTGAAGTACAGGCTGTCCCAAACCACAGCGCACACTGAAAGAAGCTTCAAACAAGCTGTCAGACTAAATGTTCACTCTTTATTTAGCACTGCTATAGCGTAACGCTTGCCCCAGCAGGAACTTAGCCGAGTATGATTCAGTGATTTCCCTTTTCTGATACTGCAGGGAACTGATGTGTATTTTAGTTTACTTGTTTTGTTCTGAAGGAGTGATTAAAAAGGGGGTGGGGGCCAGATAATAACTAATAGAAGTTCTTAAAAGCTACTGCATAGTGCTGAACTTGAAGGTAATGACAAGTTGTGTGAAAGCTGCCTTTAGTGGCTTACTCTGTAACTTACAGTAAACTAGTGAGTTGTGGATTTTGGAGTGGGTCTTTTGTTGTTGTTGTTTTTGTGTTTGTTAGTTTTTTAAACTAAAATGGCTAAAACTTCTGGAACGTGCAGAATTAGAAATAGTTCTGACTGTTGTGAGCTTCTGAAATTGAGTTACACAAAGGAATTCTTCCTTGTTGGGAAAAGCCAGTAAGTTTTTTATGCAGGTGAAAGCAGTCCACTGGATTTTCATCATCTTCAGAGACTTGATATGTTAAATCAAGCTAACTTCTTACATCTTGAGTCAGCTCTTTGTCCTTTAAGGAGGTCTGACACTGAGTCACCATCAGAGTGACAAATTGCAGAGTGATCTGCTGCAATTTGTCTGTTATGTTTGGGGAACTTAATACTTTTGGGTAGAGCCTCTAGGCCTCAGGAGGGAAGAAGAGAAGTCAGTATAGAGGGCAATGTTGTGATGCAAGTATTCAGTCTGCTAAACATAAATATGTCTGCTTAAATTCTTGCTTTCCCAGGCTCCAGATGTTGAGTCTCGTGAAGACCTGATAAAGAACCACTACATGGCAAGGATAGCAGAACTTACGTCCCATCTGCAGCTTGCTGACAGCAAATCCGTACACTTCCATGCTGAGGTGAGCATGCAGGCAGTGTCTGTACTGAAACAGTAAATCCATTTTGGAGCTTTCTACAGGCAAGTCTTAAGCCAGTGAACATAATGGAACATAATGTTTCATAAAAATCTGGTCCTGGAATATGTTTTTTGGCTGTGGATTAGTATGCATAAAAATGGATACTGTAGAAAAACATTAAAAAAACCTAAAATCTTTTGGTAGCCTTGTCTTGGGGATATTAAGAAGTATGTTTGTTCATATAAGCTGAAGCAGCTGGCTTTAGTTACCAGGGTAGTTTTGACTTAATCTTAAAGTGCTGCTGATGTCATTCAAAAACATTTGAGTGTATCATGAAGTGATGAAAACAGCTCTCCTCTGAGAAATCGGTTCTTAGGCATAAGTTACAGTTAACTTTGAGAATGAACTAAACGATTCATTATATCTATGGTTTCCTGTTTTCATTTCAATCATGAGGTAATTTTTCTTGAAAGTAGTGGCCATTTCAATCTGTGCAATTAACTGATGTGGAATATACCAAAACTCCAGGTTGACAGAGCAAATTCTCTCAAATATATATTTTTTTAATGGTAGATGACATAGTATGGGGGAACCATCTTTCTTCTGATATTTCAGCAAAGTGTGACACAAGTCTTTTGCTTTTTACTTATGAAATATTTCCTAGTAATTATGTGAAAACTATGATATTTAGAGGATTGGCAATATGGCAATTCTGTAAAATGAAACAAAAATGTAATGTTAACTATTACATTAAATGTGCATTTAAAAATGCGCACAAGGTCTGACTTAAGTTTCTTGAAATCTAAGGAATACGGAAAGATGGAAACATCCAAAGCACTCAGTTAAAGATGGCACAAGGCAATACTCTGGAACTAACGTTCCTTCCTTCTACCCTCCCTGTCCTGTTTGACAGTGTCGAGCACTTGCCAAAAGACTGTCCTTAGCAGAGAAGTCCAAGGAATCGCTCACAGAAGAGTTGAAACTAGCTAGTCAAAACATCAGTAGATTACAGGCAAGTAAAATGTTATCTTATAAATAGATGCATTTTGAAATCATTTCTAAGGGGAAATTGAAGGAGAAAAATTCCAACCATTGAGCATGGCCATGCCTTTACTAGGTCCTTAGTTCTGATGTAAAAACTCCAGTGGTGTGTAGAGAAGAGACTTAAATAACACACTTCAAATCCCAGGTATAAAGTTGAAGTGGAACATGCTTGCAAGGAAAACGTTATAGTAGTGAAGCCTATGTTTTAGCACATGTCGTCAGAGCTTTTTATGAAACTGTTTTTTTAATGTAAAAAAGTGTGGCTGTGTGACTGATTTCAGATGATACACCAAATTCTTAATCTTTTCTAGCACCTGGTACTGAAAGTCTTAGAAATGCCCGGGTGGTTTTTTTTGAGATGGATAGCTTAATATTAAGTAAAAATAACTTCAGGGTAATCTTTTTTAAAAAAATGTTATTAACAACAGATAATAAACTCTTATGCCAGGCGTCCTGTGAATGTCCTATCCCTTTGTCCTTCCCCTCCACACAGCTGAGAAAGGCACCGATACTAAAATGAAGTGTATATATAAATACGCAGTTTATAAATGTCTTCGCGTTTCCTTTATATTTAGTTCATATCTTCATTGCTCACCTGTCTGAGATGGTGAGTACCTAAAATACTCCATGCAGGCAGTGAATTTAACGACATAAAAGAATTGTTCATGATCACAAAGTGCTCTTTTTATTTGTTCATTTAACAAATTCCCCAATCAATATCCAACTTGGCACAAGACGTTCATCTCCAATTACATATTAAACTTCCTAAGAAAAGATAGCAGGTGCACAAGTTGTCTATTTCGTAGTCTGCATAGTACTGAATTGTACAGTTGTTTAGATTGGAAGGGTCTTCTGAAGGTAATTTAGTCCCCTACTTTGGTCAGAGCAGAGAGAGTTCAGATCAAGCTGTTGAATCGGGAGTTGCCTCTACAGCTATGCTGGCCTTCTGCCACAATTACTCCACTTCCTAAGTACTGGACTGTTCTTTGTTCTGTCCTTCATCACTCAGCTTTCGTGGGCCCCTTTGATTTCCAGGGCAGTTTTACCTGGGATCTTGCCAAGCAGACCTTGAAAGCCAAAATCTACTCTTCTTAAGTCTAGGGTTGCTGTAATTCTACTATTCATCTTGCTTCCCTCAGGATCTTAAATTCCACTAACTCATGGTTGCTGCAGCCAAGGCTACCATTGGCTTTCACATCCCTGACCAGCTTTTCCTTATTTGTGAGTAACAGGTCCAGCAGAGAGCATCTCTTAGAACGATTAATCACTGCTATCAGAAAGTTCTTTTACCACACTCAAGAGAACTCCTGAATTGCTTGTGTTTCACCCTGTTGCCCTTCCAGGAGATGATGGAGTAGTTAATCTCTTATGAGGATCAGAGTCTGGGGTTGAGAGATGTTTATCTGCTTGTAGCAGATGCCTGTCATATCACCTTTAGTCTCCTCTGATCCCTACCTATGAGATCTTAATTGTCTTCAAACCACTCCTTCACATAAAGCATGACTTCTCCCCTTCTTACCCTGTCCTTCAAGTGTCTGTATCCCTTCATTGCTACGTTCTAGTCATGCATGCTATCCCACCACGTGTCTCTAATCCCAGAGAGATTTGGAACTGTGTCTAGATTGCTGATTCTTTCAGCTTTGTATGCTACGTCTGTTCATGCACAGGCTGTGCTCTAACCCTCTGAACTTTACTTGTTTCTTGTCTGGAAGCAGTGTTGGAAAACTTATCTGTTGTAAGCTATAAAAAGTGGGGGAAAAAAATATAAAGGAAACGGAGCAAAAATAAGGGGAACAGACCATGCATGAGACTTCAGGTAAAAAAAAATAGTTCTTGACTTACTTGCGTAAAGCAATTTTTTTTTTTAATGGTTTAGCTTAGCTGCGCACATTCAGCATAAAGTGTAGCTTACTAAGTGGAGATAGAAGTTGGCTGCTTTGCCTTTTGTCACTAGTATTGAGCAAAGGCTTCTCATTATTTTTTTTTCCCTTAGGATGAATTGATGACGACAAAGAGAAGTTACGAGGATCAGTTAAGTATGATGAGTGACCATCTTTGCAGCATGAATGAAACCTTAACTAAACAAAGGGAAGAAATTGATACGCTAAAGATGACTAGTAAGGTAAGTTGACAGGTGTTGACTTTAGACAACAGGTTTAGGTTGCAGTTTGGAGGTCTTTGGGCAACGCTTGGTATTTCTGCAGTGCTATCCTTTAACAAACCAACTAACAAGCTGTAGTTCTTAGCCACTTGGAAAGGAAACTTCAAACCCGATCCTGCCCATTTGCAAGAATCTTTTTCTTCGCTGAAAATATATGTGTGGGAAAGAACAAGCGCTCTATGTCACTGCTTCAAAGTAGGCTTTCAAAGTGTGCCCTCTGATGAAAGTTCAGCACCTTTCTTGTTTATGTGTGGTGAAAATGGAACTATTTGCAAATCCAGCTAGTGATACTGGGTGTTTGTGATTAACTTATTGGTCGGAGAGTCCTTTCTGCACTCCTCTCTTGGTTGCAGCATACTATTCTTGGCAGCTATCTCTCTCATAGGTGGGAGTGAAGAAGTTGCCACTTACATTCTTCTGTGAACTTAAATGCACGCTTAAATTCTTTTCCAAGCAAGGAGGTTACAACTTGTCAGACGAGTTTTTGACTTACCTTAATGTTAGTAATGAAAAATGCAGGAGTCTGCTGTTTCAAGCAGTCAGTGATTAAACCACAGTACATCTTACTCTGATGGTTCTAGGAAGGAACAGATGCTGTGAAGGCCTTTAGCCTTCACTCTTCTGGCTGTCAAACTAATAAATGAGCATTATTACTATTTATTATCAGAAACTACCTATGTATTAGAGGAGCCAAGACAAAATAGATAGGTGGTTTCATAACCATGTTCCTGCAGTGGGCGCCACTGAGAATGGGGCACTTTGTACCCTGGTGAACCACAAAAGCAGGTCTCCACCCTCCAGCATCACCATCAAAACCAGATAGGAAGCTTTTAACACCTATAGGCACCCATGAGAAGGGTCCGCATGGAGAAACTGCACCAGCAGCATGTAGTGAATGCTGTAAAAAGAAACAACATGTGCTCGTAGCAGGTGACTCTGTTAAAGGGCACTGAGGTGTCCATGTGCTGACCTGACCGGGAGTCACGAGAGGTATGCTGCCTCCTGGGAGCTAAGATCTGAGACTGTTGCCATAACTTGTCAAGAGCACTGACTGCTGTCCACTGTTACTCTTCCATGTGGGCATGAATAATGCTGTGAGCCAGAACCAGGCCAGAATCAAAGACTATAAAGCCCTGGGAGGTGCAGGTCAAAAACATTGGTGCCTAAGTTGCATTTTCCTCCGTTTTACCAATATCTTTGACCATAACCTGTTAGGGAGGGATGGGATCCAACTGTCTAGAAGAGGCAAGGGAATCTTTGGCAGCAAGCTGGCCAACTTGGTAAGGCGGGCTTTAAACTGGAGGATTCAGGAGGCTGGGTCCAAGATAGCCACGTCCATGCCATGCCATCCCACCCAACTGGTGAATAAGCCAGGCCAACCAAAGCAATGACAATTGTTCTTTATCTGCCTTCCAAGATAAGAGCCAGAAGGCCAAGCACCTCAAGGCTGGATGTGACTATGGCGGTTCCTCTTGCACCCCTCCAGGGAAACCTTCTGGCTTGCTTACATCTCTGAAATGCCTGTACACCAACGCACGCAGCATGGGGAATAAACAGGAAGATCTAGGGATCTAGGTGCAGTTGCAGGGCCGTGATCTCACTGCAGTTACAGAGACATGGTGGGATGGCTCGCGTGACTGGAATGCTGGCGTGGATGGCTGTGTACTTTTTAGGAAAGACAGACCAGCAACGCGAGGTTGTGAAGTTTGTTCTTTATGTAAGAGTGCAACCAAAGGGTGAAAAACAAATGTTGCCTGACAGAAAGAGAAAGAGAGAGAGCTGCCAGCAAGTAACTATTGCACAAAAGTTTATTTCAAGCTACACATTTGCTTTGTGCAATTGTTGCAAGTCATATGTGACTTGGTTAGCTGTAGAACAAATTATTTTCTAAACTAGGAATAGTCCATATCAACCAAGTGAAAGTTAAATTTGTTTTGGAAAAAAAGACAGTGCAGGGCTGACTTTAATTTGAGGCAATTATCCTATAAGGTTTATTTTATTTGAAATATCACTTAGGGGTGATTAATGATTTGACTTGCCTTCGCTGCTCTTACAGTACTAGTGCTGTTAATACAATTGAGTGTCTTTGGACATAACACAAATGTCTTTTTTCCACAGGTTTCAATTGAAGTAAGGTGCTGTTGTGCTTTTCTGAAATACCTAGTGCTTTCCTGTGTTACGCCTGTAAAGATAGAGGGGTTTTCAGAGCAAGAAGTTACAAGCTTTTGTTATTAAAAGCCTAATGGACTGTTTCTTTTCAGCTTGACTGTACTTCTTTGCTTGCTGTAGGCAAAAATTCAGATATCAGGTTTTATGTTATCTGTCTAGATTTTCTTACATGAATTATGTGTTCTGTTTGCTTGTTTCTTGTTGCAGGGAAATTCTAAAAAGAACAAAAATCGATAGCTTACAGCTCCTCAGCTGCCTCTGGAAGCCGCTGCTGCGCAGGATGCAGAGAGTGAACGTTCATCATCCAATTCCTGTTTGTTCCAGGAAGCAGAGGGTGGTATTGGGTCTAGTAAAAACTGATTTGGTGCTGTAAATGGCATTAAAATATTTAGAACCTGTAACAGATAAACCAGAACTTAATGTTGGCTCTAAACCAGGAAATACACTCTGTGGATAATTTATATACTAATTAGCTTCAGTTTTTACTGTGCACTTTTTAAAACCAGGTTTTAATTTCATGTAACAACTTCAAATTTTGTATACTTTCAAACATCATGCATTAACAAATCTGGATCAGTGCAGTAGTTGTCTATTTTTGAGTTATATGTTAAATTGCCAATGTATACATTCCTTGTTAATAACAGTTTAAAAACTAGGTTTGGGACTTTTTTTGGCCATGCAAGCTGTGCAGTTACTGTAAATGTATTATTCCTGTTCTCAGCCCTTTGGAATTAATTGGAATTGTGGCTTTAAACGATTCTAGAAATTCACACAAGTAAACGGGATCATTATTTTAGACTGCAATAGTGAAAACTCTTTTATTGCTTGTATTTGGCACTTTGGGTTTTGAAGTAAAGAGCACAAAGAGCTGAATTGGGATACTTCCGTGAAATTGCTTGGAGCCCTTACTTAGGCATTTTGTTTACACATATGTGTGTATATATTGGTTGAAATAGCTGTTTAAAGCTTGAGGAAATTGTGATTGTAATTTGCCCCAAAAGAGTGAAACAATATGTGTGTAGAATAGATCAGCTTACTGTGCTTTCTTACAGTGAAGAAGAATATGAAATATATGGAAGATTTAAACACTGAATTTGTAAAAATCCTTCATGGAATTAAGTCCTGATGGATTCACGGGGGGATGCACATGGCTTTTCTTGTGTTTTGGGAAGTTTGTGAAATTTAGGCCTCTCCTAAGATTTTTTTTTTTAAGTGAAGTCTAATACCACAAGTTTTTACAGCATTTTTTTTTTTTTTTCAATCAGATGCTGTGCTGCTCCATACTTTATACTGATCTTCTGTTCCATAATTTCCATTATGGCACTTAACTTGTCTTGTAAGGGTTTACTCTGGTATCAGCTGTGTCAATACATATTATTAGGAAGTGACAATAAAATCAACTACACAAAACTAGCTTGACTTTCTTCTTAATTCTGGTTAGACCCAGGTTGCATGGTGTGGTACTGTGGTGGGAGGTTAACAGCTCTTCCTGGTGAGGTGAGATTAAGTAATTAGATCAGTCTAATTACTAGTGCTTCTCTTTTTTTTTGAAGCCAGGCTGCATTTCTGTACCTAATGCGACAGTGTGCAAAGGACACTGAGTTCAGGTTAGCATTTCTCACCGCCTTGTTTGCTCAGAGGCAAACAAGCATCTGATCTGTAGTGATCACAACTGTGGAACTGTTCTGATGCAGTTTTTAATGACAAAATGGATGTGGTCGTGAAACTGGAGGAGAGAGTCTGCATGGTTTCCTACTAGGATCGGGTTGAATTAAACTACATGGTGGTGCTAACGAGGGTTGGGAAGTGTTTACTTCTCTAGCCATTTCATTGAAGCAGAGCTTCAGTGGTTTCAGTTAGGGTTAGAAGCTAATTCCTTGCTTTTGGTTCTCCTGAAGCTGCCTTTTCCGAGGACTTTTGATCTTGCACTGAAGGTACTAATTCAGTTACCTATTTTAATTCTCCATATCAAATTGCTGAACTTGTTACTGATGCTACTTCTCATAGGTGGCTGCATTCAGAAAAAGTTTTCGCTTATGCCATTTTTGACAAGTCTAAGTAAAAATATGCGTTGAGGATTGTTTAAAAATGTGCATTAAAAAGTTGAATCTGTTATCTCAAACTCTTTTGTAAAGACTGTACCCCCAACATCAAAACTGGAATTAATACAGAGTGTGTTGGCATTTAGGTACAATTCCAACATACATTATTTTACCAGCATTTTTGCCCTGCAGTATCTGTTTGGAAATGCATTTGTGTGGCCCCTCAACAGTACACATGCTCAGGAAGAGCCAGTTTTGACCACTCAATCTGCCTTCAGTTTTTCAAGGAAATGCTTTCAAGTAAGTTCCAGATAATCCTAAACTATCAATACACAAAAACAGAATCTTGGGGAAAAAAAAACACCTTAAAATGGTATTTTGGATACTGTTGTAGTAATGTTGTGGAGGGGAATAGCGTATTACATTCAACCCTGTGGGATCAGAAACTGGAACAAGTGGAAATGCCCGACTAGCTTGTGCCTGTCTGTTAAGCAAGTGGATCTGAATCAGTTTCTGCACATCTCAAATGCTCTTAAATACCTACGTTGTTACTGAACAATGCCATGCTATTAAAAAGCTAAATGAAGGCTGTTGCTGACATTGCGGTGAAGACTTAAATCTTTGAGACAAAGTTGCCAGAAATGTGAATTTGAACTGCTTTGTCTATATGAAAATGGTCTGTGCAGATTATTATGGAATGTAGAAAATTCGAGCAAAGAAATTATACTAATACTGGAATTGAAGTAAAAAAAAAAAAAAAAATTACAGTGTGGATACTTGACTCCCTCGTTGATTTCTTGGGAAACTAATGACAAACTGTAAAGTAGGAAAATTTTAGAACAGTACAGTGTAAAATGAAGGTTATGGAAAAATCCTAATGCTAGTCAATGTTTTAATAGACAGTTTATTGCAATGCAAGTTTTGAGAGCATTTTTAGAGTGCTTAATTTCTCCATAATGTTTGGCACTTCATTAATAATCTCTCATCCTCATGAGTAAGTGAACAGTTAACAGCACTATTTCCTGTTAATGGTTTTATTAACTGGATCTTCCACAACTCTTTCTGAACTTCATTTTAAACCTATGCTGACACTTTCAAAGACTTCAAAATGTTTAGCTGTCCTAGATTTCTGAAAATACACCCCCAGTAACTATTCTGTGTTCAAACTAAGTATTTGCTGTAACCAAAAATCAGTTTAACTTCAAGCTTGCTCTCTTAAGAACTACTGCTTCATGAGTTTTGAAAACACCCAAGAAGCACCAAATACTTTGGCTATTTTAAAAGGCCTTAAGCTCTTACAGGTCAGAGGTTTCCCTGCCTGAAAGATTAACTTCTAAAGCGGGAGTCTTAGGCTGACATTGTCATAAGCTGTACAAGCATCTCATTGCTGTTCAAACAATGATGAGATTATTTTAAATTGTTACATACATAATTATACATCTGTGATTTACTGATAATCTCAAGTGTTGATTTAAAAATGGTAGTGTTTGGAATGTCTTTTACTAATTCACGCAGAATCACAGAATTGCTATGGTTGGAAAGGGCCTACACGATCGAGTCCCATGATTATGTATGTCTACCAGGCCCACTTCTACACCATATCCTTGAGCACTCTTTCTAGGCAGCTTTTAAATACATCCAGGGAATGCCTTGAGATTCATTCTTAACCAGCTCAACATTTCCGTAACAGCGGTGCCAGGATCTTCACACTACATGTGATCTAGTAGCACTCCAGGCACCATCAGTACCACCACTGAAACACTTTGCTTTCCCATCTTTGTTGAAGTGCGTTGGTGATTTATACCGGGTATTTACCATTCTTACCAAGCCAGCTTGTTTTCAGATTTGTACTTCTAATCACAGTGCTTGTAATCCTGATGCTTTTTCTACTCTACCTTCCCTCGCTGACAGATGAGTTGCATTTTTGGTGGGGAAAGGTCTTTGGCCCAGCATGTTTCCCTGGTGCAGACTTTGGGCCTGTCGCTGTTCAACAGCATTCACTACACCTCCAAAGAACAGATGTGCTCAGACATCCAAGGCATCAACTGCAAACAGGAAAGGAAATAAACTTTTTATCCACATATCATCTGTCATGAGACCAGAGAAGTTATTTACTGGCTCGGTTGAGCAATGTGAACACTTTTTTTCTTACATATAAATCCAATTATATATTAAGCTTTGGAGAACCATCTGGCCCTGTACACTGGGCAAACCTGTTGTCTAATCCAGTATCTACGTGAGGTAATTTGAAAGGACTGTCTTAGCAACAGCAGGGTCATAATAAAAATAAGGCTTTGTGCAGTACAAAAATTGTAATTGCTACCAGAGGTCTGATGACTTCCTCCCACAAAGGCTAGATGCTGCTCTGTAAAGAACGCTGCTTCCGCCTTATTCTGTATTTTCTGCTTCTGTTACTAGCAGTATTACTCAGCAGTGAATTAAAACCATGTTTGTTTAGAGGCCTTGTTTGCCCTAATTCCTGGGTATTTCTTTTAATCAAAGAGTTAGAAGCTCACTTTAACTATAATTGTGTCTGCCGAGCTGCTAGCTTGCTTACAGATGGGGACAGAGAAAAGCTTTTGAGGACCTTTTATAAACCAAGGCCTGACTGGGGCTCTGAAATCCAGCACGTGGAAACTCGCCTGAGGGCAGGTCTCATTGTCTGCCTCTGCTGTGTGTGCAGGCAGCTTTGGACACGTCAGTGCTCATTCAGAACCGCTCGGCTTCTTACAGAAGCTCTGAGTGCAAATACGGTTACGCAGCTGAGCTGCAAAATAAGAAGCGTATGGTTCTCACTGGGCTTAATTCGCGTGGCGAGCTACCATGCTAACAGCCCGATGAGAATTCTAGTTCTAAGCTTTTTGTGTGTGAAACTGCAGAGATAACAGTAGAAATCATCCTTTATCTGTACCAGTTTTAATTCATGCTGTAAGTCCTAAACGTTATAAACTGATGAGGTCTTAAGTAATGAAGTAGCCTTTTAAATCCAGGCCTGGTGTCCAAAGTGTATTTATGGTCTCCCATAAACAACACAGCTTGGTCCTGAGAAGAGTTAAAACCACAAAATTAAAGACTCCAGGTAATTTCCAGTCACTTTAAGCACTATGGATTCTTCCATGAGTAGACTCGGGAGCTAGTCTGTGGTAGCATGTAGCTTCTTGCAGAGTTTCTCCATATAAAGTTCATTGTGTCTGAACTGAGTCCAGGGACACCTTAAGTCTCCACACACCCCTTTATTGCTACTAGAAAGAGTCTTCATCCTTGTCTAAAGCTTCAAGTTTCCTTCCTCTCAGACTTGGAAGGCTTCCATTTGTGCTTGAATAGTAACTGCAGAACATTTAATTCAAAGAAGATTATTTTAATGAAATTACGAGCTTGAAAAAGCCTGAACTGCAAACTTGGGTGCAGTTTCTGCATTAATTGCAGCCTTTGGCCTCAGGGGCAGCTGTGATGCTGGAGTTGGTGCTGCACCTGGTACGGGCCTTCTACTTAGTGACTTCCAAATCGCATATAGCCTGTGCAATGTTGGACATGACAAATATCCACCTTGGGAAGGGAGGAATCAATTTCACCAACACTGGGAAAGTCTCATTTATTTTCAGTCTGAACAAGTAGACAAGAACAAGTTTCTCTTAGGCTGTCGATCTAGCCCAAGAGGTCAAGAGCATTTGAAGCCAACAAGCAGTTGATCTCTCACAGAAAGGACAGGAGTACGCTACATTTCTAGAACCAATTTATGTGTAGTGAATATACAGCACTTAAACAGTGAATGTACTGGACCTGTGAGGTTTTTCAAATAGCAATAGTACTCAGTGAAAAATGAATTTATTAAATGAGAGGGAGAGAAGGGTTTGACTCTTGCATTTTGGTTTGAATGCTCAGTTAAGATGGACTTTTTCAGAAATTTGTTGCTAAAATGCGAAGTAGTGAAGAGTTAAATAAGCCTAGTAACAAGAGCTCTCCTGTCTCTGATTAAGAATATTGTGTTCTAGCGAGATACAAACTGACAGGTTTCACTTCTGACACAATAGTCATAAACAGTAAACATTTTATAGAAAGGGTAATATGCTGCAAATCACGTTAAGATCAACAATAAATATAGTTACCAATGTAAGCTGACTTTGTTAGCATTGTGAAGTGTTGAGTTTAATAACTCAGTATCAGTTACATTGTTTTTTTTCCCTCTGCTGCTTGAGTTTATATTGCACTCAATTATTTCGGAGGAAAAGAAAATGAGAGCAAGACTGGAGAACTGTCTTGTCTTGAAAACGTATGCGCTTGTCTCAGTAAAGAAGAAATCAGATCTATTTGTAGACAAATGCTGACAAGGAGATTTGAGAAATTAATACCCTTCCCACTTGAAAACCATTAGGATGGGCTAATGTGGAAGCTAACAGGCAAAAAGAGTTACAGAATGTTGTACATGAGTCTGCAGGACCCATTTTGGAATATGTAGAAAATACTAGGAATTAGCAAGTATTTCTAATTTCCTGGCATTTTGGTGAAATGGGAGGTATTGTTCCTCTGGTTCCCTCTGCCAAGAGGTTGGGTGTGTCCTGGGAGGAGGCAGAAGACTCACTGGGATGGTATTCCAGAGGGTAGAGGTTGAGATCAGGTTCTGGCACCTCCAGGGCTCCACGCTGAAATGAGGGCAGCACGTGGAGCCACCTGCCCCCATGCTTGCCATGGCTGTGGCTCTGCCATCTCAGTCGGGAGGCCTCGGGCTGCAGTTCTGAAGAAACACATTTTAAAGAAAGAAAAATATAACGTAACTATTCACTGGCTTGCAAGTTAAGATTAGATTATGGTGAAAAATTCCGAGCTATTGGAAAAAAGGCTGCTATCTTTCCTTTCCCCTCTCCTGTCCATGTAGGAGAACCACAAATCCTTCCTCTGTGAATCGTTGCTGTCCCCTACGTGGTACTGAGATGGAAATATGATCAACAGCAAGGTTCTGTCAGAAGCTGGCAGGTAGCAAACCCTCAGGTGAAATTCCATATTATCAATGTCAAATTCATGTGAAGCATAATTTTAACAACCAGTATCTTACCTGGTTTGAAATTATAAACACTCGTGAACAAAAACCTGGCAAACTATATTGAGCACTGTTGTTTGGGTTTTTTTTTTAATTAATATAATAAAAAATGGACTCTTTTAAACCAAGAATGGCCAATGTTTTTCCTACTGCAATTTTTGTAATGGCATGAAGCTTACAGAAGAATTTATTAGTAGGGAAAACTGTATTGAACACTTCTGTTGCAAATGCAGACAGAGCTTGAATAATATTCCCCATCCATAGAGCAAAGGAGGATTGCTTCATTTTCAGTAAAAACGTAGAAAACTTCTTGGAGAAGGGAAGTAGGACAAATGAAAGCAATTTGAAACAGGACATGCCTCCTTATTCTACATAAAATACAATGGGAAGTTCAACACAGAAGAACAGTGGGGTGATGCTTTGCAAAGAACTTTGGATGCGTTACACAAGCAATGAGCTCACTGGCCTAAGTGAGGTGAAGCCATTGCTAGCTTTTCACATGGGCAACCTGAGTATCTGCTGTCCCTGGCAGCTCTGCTCCATGCCCCTGGGAATGCTCTAGAGGGGTTTATAGGTGGTTTCCCCCTTTTCCTCTTCATCCCGCCCATTCCATCTATGTGCTCTGTCCTTTTAGGAGCAGACTTCCCATGTGGTACCTTGTCACTTCTGGTAGGTGCACTCTAGAGATGCCCAGTGTAATGGATGAGGAGGAATTTCTGTTACTTAAGAGAGTATCACTGTGTTATCCTGTTGATAATTAAGCTATGTCCCAAGCATTCTGGTACCTGTCTTTGGAGAAACTCCTATCTCCAGAGGAACTTTGAAGCATGAAGTAACCTGTCCTCTCTTGGAGCTGGCAGGTGTTTGCTCTGAGAGCACTCTGCAGAGGGTGAACAGAGGGCTAGACCTGGCCTGGACTTGGTCTTCCTACATGGCATCTTGGTCTTTCCATGGCTTTGCTGCTTTTTAGGAAGGCTTAACAATTTTGACGGCCTACCTTGAAGGAAAAGAAGTGATGCTTTACTGAGATCAGGGTGCTGTTGGAAATGCTGTCTTTCAGCATCAACAGAAATCTTTGTTGTCTTGTACTTTTCAGAGCTGCTGCTCATCCCACCTCACGCTGTTGAACTTACTGGGGCCCGCCTCCATTTCCAGAAAAGCCTGTCTGACTTTCTGACAACATGAGAACTTGTAGAACAGTCTCTCTGGTTTCTCACCCCAAGAAAAAGCAGCCTCAGCTCACGTGGCAGCATCTTCTACCCTCACCAGAGGCTGCCAAGGTGCTTCCTTCAAGCCCATTCCACAAGACATCCCCAACTCCATCAACCAGTGCTAGTCCACCTCTGAATCTCCTCCTCTCTCAGCACCTTGCTCTTCCTCAGCCCTCTTTGATTCTTACTCTTCCTCTTGAGGACAACAGACTTTTTTTGGCAGGCCCTCCACCCATACACTTCTTTCCCAAGGGTTGAGTTTCCTCTTCACAGCAGTAGGGGCTACATCTTGTACTTTTCTCTGAGATGTCCCTTTCCTGGCGTGGGAACAAGAAATCCTTCACTCTTTTTGGGGGGGGCAGTGAGCGTTTGCCCTTTTGGAGATAGGAAGGTGGAGGGAAGAGAAGGAATGGAGAAGGAATGGAGAAGGAGTGGAGAAGGAATGGAGAAGGAATGGAGGAGTGGAGAAGGGATGGAGAAGGAACGCTTCCCTTTGGGGGGCGGAGCAAGGGGCGGGGCTTATCCGGCCGTGGCCCCGCCCCCCGGCCGGCCGGTGCCTCTCCCGGCGGCGGAGGATGAGCGGGTAAGG